>PVJX010020541.1:0-33276 GCA_004027295.1 Dolichotis patagonum | reverse complement strand
ACTTTATTCTTAAGTTATAGATCCTCTTGTCATCTTCCAGTCTTTGTATCTTTACTGCCTGCTCCCTTGTTATTTTTAAGAAATCTTCCCTTTCATGACCCCACATTGCAAGCCTGTGTTCAATTTTTGATAGTCTATCTTTGGTTTCTTTCAAGCAGTTTTGCCAGCTTTCTATGGAGTCTTTAGTTTCCTGATAATCTCTTTGAATCTGTTTCATAAATTCTAGGTTTTTTCTGAATTCTTCATTAAATTTTTCTCTCCATTTTTGTTCCTCCATTCTTCTGTCTGTGTCTTCTTGAGAGGTGCCCAGCCCTTCTTTTATTAATTTACTTATCTCTTGTTTCATTTGAATTAATATTTCAGTTTTGGTCCTGCTTACAAGGTCCTGAAGATATCTCTTTATGTCTGCTAATGCTGTGTTTGATGTTGCATTTTTGCTGCCCTCAGTCTCTTTTGTATTTACCTCTCCTGGATCAATGTTCTCAGGGTTGGGGGCTGGGAGTGTTTTCTTATTTCTCCCTTTCGTTATGTTTTTGGTTCCTTCCATACAAGTGTACAGTGTAATTCCCAGACCCTTTTCTTGTTGTTTAAGGCTTCTCTAGAGGGCGCAGACTAGGAGCTTTAGCCCTCTTCAATAGGTTATCAGAGATTAGAGTTCACCCACAGGCAGTGTGTGCTAGCTCCTCCCTTCTGGGCCAGTCAACCCTTGCAGGCCTTCACTGCACCAGTGTGCACTGATCTCAGGGAAGTAACTGGGTCCCCACCAGGGGCATGGCCTAGTCCAAGTAGATTCCACCAATCTGCTCGGCGAGGGGAGTAACCAGCTGAAGCCACTTCCTTATGGAGTTAGGGCTGTCCTGCCCAAATCCAACATGTCGTCCAGTCGGTTTCCCCTTTCCCATGGGAGGGTCTTATTCCCACACTCACCGTGACCCCAAGAACTGCTGGACTGCCCGACCTCCGACTTCAGCATGGCTGTGGTGGGAATTCATGGTGCCTCTGGGTGGGTCGTGTGCAGAGCGGGTCCTGGCGAGCTGCACGCACGGCTGTTCAGCTCCGCGCTCCGGTGGCTCAAGCCAGTCGCTTTGGCGCGGATCGCTTGTTCAGGTCGGGTGGAATTCAGGTGGCTCTAGGAGGGTGCCGTGGTCGCTGATCTTATCTTCGCTAATAGTAGCCCCAGGACCTCATATTTGAGTGGGTTTTTGCACTTTAGTTTCTTTCTGGGTTGTGAGAGTCTGTCTCTCTCTGTTTGGCTCTCTCCAGGGTGTTTTATTCTGGCATTTGAGCTGTCTCTCTCAGAGAGGGTCTCTCTCCTGCTACCTACCAGTCCGCCATCTTATCTCCAACTCTCTGTTCTGTTCTTCTTTGTCTCTTGGCATGCACCTTCTCAAGCTGTATATTCAATTAACTGGTTCCAACATCCTTAACTATCTATGTTATGAGCAAAGGCTTGGATCCTTAAATAGATGTATAAGCATCTGACTTCTGGAGACCACCAGTAGGGTAAAACCATGAAATAACTAAGATGAAGCCAGAAGTTTGAGGAACTATATGAAGTGTACTGAAGGATTTCTCAAGTTACTTTTGATGGGGTGGTTTTGTTTGAGGCAGAGTTTCACGATATAGTCCAGGCTGACCTCAAAATTCAAGGCATTCCTGCCTCCACCTCCCAAGTGCTGGAATTATAGGAATGCACAGTGACACCCAAGTTCTCAAATTATTTTTGCAGGAATTGTGAGTGGATATTTTTCTAAAGGTATATTATGCCCCTTATGTCATTGATGATCCAAGACACTCGTGTGAGGTCTGTGACCTGTATTGCTGAACAGTTCTGAGAACAGATAATGCCTGTCCTCAATTATACATAGCTGAAAATCATCTCTCATCATTGGAAATCCTCTTGTTGGGGATAGAGGTAAATGGAATATACCTCAGTGGTGGACTGCTTGCCTAGTCTGTGTGAGGCATCAAAAAATAACATCTTGTTTTGTTTTCTTCATAGCACTCATTACCAAAAATTATTTTATTGATCCTTATCTTCTTTTTCCCATGTGCCACTTCCCAGGACAAGCCTGCTTAAATTTTCTAAAGTTAAAACCATACAACAAATAAAAACATGCACACATCCATGTGCATGTTTTGAGAGCTTATTGACCAGCATATTCACCAACCACTGAGAGCTGTTCTTGTGGTGGGAAGCCATGTGATCTTAATTTTTCAGAAGCCTGGAGAACTTCCCTGTATTTCAGTAGAATAGAAAAATGAATCACTGGGGGTTACATCATGTAAGAAAACTACGCTTGGGGTCAGGGATATAGTTCAGTGGCATAAGCACCTACCTGGTAAGCACAAGATCCTAAGTTCAATTACCAGTACCTCTCCCCCCCCAAAAAAAACAACCCTACCCTTGATGAGAATCCAGTCTATAGGAATATGTAGAGTTGAAATACAATTCCTGGCCCACTACAGATATCTTTTCTAAAATCTCAAAGACTAAGGCTTCACCTGTTTTTCACTGTCAATTGCCTAAAGCTATAAATAGGTCCAGCCTCATCTCTCCTTTTAGCAGAGAAGGGTCAAATTACAGGGGGCAAAGCAAAATAATAAAATGAGTATCAGGATATTTTATAGTGTCTCTCAGCCATCCCGCGGTCTGTTTCTCTTCCTGTCTGCCGTGGTAGCCTAGAACCAAGGGTCCCAGCAACAATGCCTCTGTTCAAACTTTCAGGTAGGTGTGGAAAAGTGTTTAGATGGCTCAAGTTTTTTTCATATGCAGCCAATCTTTTTATCATGTCAGCTTTGATAATCCTCTGTTTAGGATCCATAATAGCTTTACTACATTTCAGAAAGATGTTTTTGTTTTTGATTTTTGGGAAGAAGATAATTGTCTAAAACTGCCTTGTTTTTGATTCTTAGAAAACTGAGATATTTAATATCTATTATGCCAGTGTAAATAAAATCTGTGCTGTCATAGTTCTGAGAAGGAGCCTGTATTATAGCTATAATATTAGTGAAAAATGAGCATGACAGAAATTTTTAATACGATCTCTGTATTCTGATGGTTTACAACCCAAGTTTATGTGCAGTGTAATTTTGAAAGTATTTTACATCATGAAAGCAATACATGTTTCATAAGATAGAGAAAAAATTACACTGAAAAATACTAATTTAGAAAAATGGGAAAATAGTAATGGGATCACCACCATCCTGTGGTCCTATACATTCTTAACATTTTAATATTTTCAATCAACTTCCTATGCAAAATAAGGACCTTTTAAAAACAATTGTATATATAATTTTATATCCTGGTTTGAGCAGGATAATGTTTTGGCTTAATTTAACCATTTTACCGTGATAGTTCAAAAACTCTAAACACCATTTTAAATAGATGCTTAACATTCTAATTTTCTTAAGTAATCCCTTAGTTTTCTCTACAGTTTTTTGTAAATGTAGATGTGCCCCAACAATATCTTCCATAGGACTGTATTTGTTAAGTGTTACTAAATTGTTTACCAGATGACCTGTTTTTAACAATAATTTTTAATGGGCTGGGGATTTAGCTCATTGGCCCAACCGCCTGCCTGGCAAGCGTGAGGTCGTGAGTTTGATCGCCGGTACAGAGAAAAAAATAATAATTTTTAATTCACAATTTATAAAAAGTACCTTTTGGGTTGTAAATGTGACTCAGTGGCACAGTATATGCTCAGCATGCAAGAGGCCCTGGGTTCTGTCTCCAGCACCACAAAAAAAAGTAGGAAGGGACCTTTTAAAATTTATGTCTGTAACATAGACATAATCTATAGCTTATAAATTTTAAAAGGTGAAGTAGAAAAGAAAAAGGCTATATAATGATCATATCCCCAGTATTTCCAAAGGCAGCAAACAAGAAAGGCTAGAAGAGAGAGGCACAATTATTCCTTCCACTACCCCTCTTTCTTGTGCCAGTCCACATCCTTGTCTTCCAAAGCTCGGTTAATAGTCATTCTGATTTATGGAAATTGTTCATATTTTGTATCTTGTTTTATTTTACTCATACAGCAGAAGAAAAACGTGAGTATCTTGGACTATTCTTCCTGCCATTTGCCAGATTATCAAAGAAGCCATACTGTTCCTTAATACAGAAACATGGTTATTTTTCAGCAGTGTTTAGTAAATGATACTATTGGAAGTCAACAATGATTAGCAATGATCCTAGATATCCCATATCTTAGCAAACAAATTCATGGCTTTTCTGATTTACAAAAACTAAAACCAAAACAAACTATTCTTTTTTGAAAAGGAAAACCTCGTTGGGCACTTATTTGACATTCTAAAATAAATTATCCAAGACAGTCTATTAAATGTTGCCTTGGTTAATCCTCAACTATGGGGAAAAAAAGTATTGTGAACAGATAAAATAAGAATTTTAGTTAAAACCATGACCTCAGTTATACATTCCCCTCCACCTCTAATTATGCTTGTTTTCCTCCTGACTGATAGATACTACAGTAGGCCTCCCTCCGAGGACCTCTGGGATGGGATATAGCAGATGGAAGGCCAACAACCTTGTCTTCTTTACGCACTAAATAGACTGCTGAAAAATAAGCGTATTTTTCTGGATCTGTTGGGTGAAAAGCAAGCATGATAGTACTTTTCTCAAGAGTCTTACACTTTTCCTGTTAATAATTCCAATTTCTGAATAGTACTGTGTAGGTTTTCAAATATTTCTTTTTTTAATCTTCACATCAACTCTCCAAAGAATTATTATTGTTAACATTCTTTTATGATGAAAAACACAGACTTCCAGTGATTACCTGGTTTGCCCAAGATCACATCGCTGCCATGGTTTTTTTTCCTTTTTCTTCACTACCAATGTCTTTTTACTTCACTCTCCTCCTCCTCTTCTTCTTCCATCTCGTCTTCTCCTCTTTGTTCACTTCTTCTTCCTCTATCTTCCTTTCTTTTCTCCTTTCTCTTGTCTGTTCTCTCTCCAAATGCGTATATCTTACTTTCAAGACATTGCCATTCAGATATCCCATTACCTCTAACAATATGTCTAAAAAGTGGTAATTTCAATATAACCCTGAGAGGATTATTTCTCCTTTACGTCCTGAATTCAGGTTGTCATTAAATTTTATCTGCTTAACTTTTGAAATACCAATTTCACTCTTTCCAGAATCACCATTCACTAAAGTATTTTTAAAAGGCAGAGCTCTTGAATTAAGGATCAAATTTCAGCTGTGGTTGCATAAAGTCAAATAACTGGTTGTTGAGTCAGTGGAAGAAAATATCAACCACATAATTTTCGTTCATCATGTAAACTAGGAATAGAATTTCTGCTTTTCAACTGTCTGTGATTAGGGAGATAGAACCTTAGTGAAAACAGTGTTTAAAAGTATGAAACAATGAGTGTGTAGTTCAGTGGTAGGGCACTTAACTAGCATGTACAAGGTCCTGTGTTCTATCCCCCAGTACCATTAAAAAAAATCCAGAACAAAAAGCATTAAACAAATAGATATTTTTCCCAGATAATGTTTTTTCCGCAAGAGTCAGGTATCAAGCAAACAGCATTTGGTTTCTGGGCCTATATTCGTGCCCATATTACCCTTTCCAAGGTCATCAGCAGCATTGTCACAGCACAACATGACAAACTTGTTGCATCGTCATCTTCATTCACATCATAACCAACTGACCTATTGCCCTTTGCCCTTCATGGTGCATGAAGCTTGTAACTCCTGCTTGCTCTCATCTTTGAGATGCATGTGCCTATTTGTGATGCTCGGGGATGAATGGTGTTTCTGGGGATCAGTTGTCAGTGGGTTGGGAAGGTATTCTTAGCCATCAAAGGTACCTATTTAGTGTTCTGTTTGTTCCTTCCTGGATTGTAATGCCAGAGAACTAATAGCATCCAAAAATGCTTTTCAGTTTCGGCAAGTGTATGGGTTTAGTAAGGCAAACAGATGCATGCATTTCAGCCAACATAGTGGGCTTTACTGTTAACTCTGCCATGACAAGGCAAGATTTTAAAACTGGCTGACCTGTTAGTGTTGATGAAATAACAAATGAATTGCTATCATTTCTAATAAATGTTTTATCCTATCCTAAGTTGTATCATTTATCATTTCCTTAATGGTTCAAAGTTAACTCCAAATACAAATGTATGTTTGACCATAGCTACCAAATTCCATCATTCAATTTAATTGAATTTAATCCCTGGCTGTTTTATTTTCCTTAAAGCTTATTCACATACTGTATCTGTCACAAGTGTGAGTGAGATTGGGTAGATCTTAGTATCCCCAGTTTAAAGATAAAGCAGAAAAAGAGGAAAATGAAAGAGCTGGTAAATGCAGAGCAGGTTTTGAAGTCACTTAAAGTCAGAATGGGAAATGTGGCCTTGAGAGGCCTTTTAAGTCACTTATGGCATGGAGGAATCTTTTTCTCTGTACACACTGTGCTCTGCCACTGTGTGTGTGGGGGGGTGTTTCTATCTCCTGTCATTGCCCCCAAATAGCTAGCTGTTTGTCATTTTCATTACTGCTTACCAGCTCTTGTCTGGAAATACCAGAAATATTAAGAAATATTAGAGGTGATGACTTCTCAGCGGTAAATACAGTGGATCTTAACAGAAAAACAGATACTTAATGACTTTCAAAACCCTGTATGAGACTTGTTCTCTTATATCCTGAGGATCTTGGACATTGTCAGGCTAAGGGTAACATCCATGCCATTTTAAGAATGGAAAAAAGTAGACTGAGGCAAGAGAATTACCATGAATGGACTACCAAGTGAAACTGTTTAAAAAGTGAGAAGATGAAGAATAATGGGGAAATTAAGGCATGTAAAAGTAAACTGTTCTTCTGATGGTCATTCATTACGGGAAGCCCACATCCACAAGAAGTGGGATGCCTAACACATTGTGATAAATTTTAGTGGCTTCCTTCCTCCACATAACTGTCTACTGTATCATCAAGTCTTCAGGTTTTGAATAAAGTATGACTTGATGTGTGAGAGAAACACACTGTCTTCAGAAGAAGAAAGGCCCTGAAGGACACATTTATTTCTCAGAAATACTGATTTCATAGTGACCACTGAGATCACTGATTCTCCTTAGGAAAAAACAAAAATGAAAATTCCAAGGACTGTATCCAAAACCAGCAAAAACACTACGAACCTAGTGGGAAGTATTGTTGCATAGTTACTATGAAATCAAATTCAGCCCTGCAAGAACCAGGTGATCTTACATTAAGTGTTGGTTCTATGACAGCCCCAACTTCCTTTAGGACCCACCAGGAATGTGCTGTGAGACTCGGACTCATGTTGCTGAATGCAGATTTCAAAGCTACATAAGAAAATCTGGGGGCCAGGAATTTAACTCAGTGGCACAAGTGTCTGCCTGGCAAGCATGAGGTTGTGAGTTAAATCCCTGGTACACACACACACACACACACAACCAAGAGTAGGCACCAAGCCCCAGTGTTTTAGTGAGACTGGGTGGAGAGCAGTTATGTAGCCACTACAGTGCTTAATTTTATGCCTGACACCCAACAGAGTCTAGGATGAGTTTTGGAAAAGGGCTTGAATACTAATATATGAAAACTTCTTTTAGAAGTTGATGATGCAATGCGTAACTTTGCTGAAAAAGTGTTTGCCTCTGAAGTCAAAGATGAGGGAGGCCGTCATGAAATTTCCCCCTTTGACGTGGATGAGGTCTGTCCAATTTCTTTTCACGAGATGCAAGCACATATATTCCACAAGGAGAGTCAATCCACCTCCACCGATGGCCAGAGGTAAGTGGTATAAGGGGAATTCTGAGTACGTTAGCACACAGGAGGGGAGAAATGTCAGGGCGGATATGCTTCCGTCTCTGTGAATGATGGCCCGTTCCAAAGGAAGCACTCTGCCAGATTTAGAAATTCTTATTTTTTAATCCACCTTCCCTGTTGTATATGTTAGGATAAGATATTGGTGATAGAAAAAGAAGAATGCAGGGGGCTTCCTACCCTCATTTATATCTCCTTAAGTTAAAGCCACCCTACCCACTTGACCTATGTATGCAATTGTTCCAAACCAAAGTGGACTGACAGCTGCTTCGAACATACTCAACAGGCAAGCAGTTGTCGTATAAACTAGAGTTCAAGATCTTTCATCTTTTAGACTCTGCTTCTAGCCAAACCTAGAGTTGTATTCCCTTACATGAATACTGTCTCCCAGCCACAGTCTGAAGGTTTCTTGGCTTTAGAAATGCAACTCTCCATTGCTGCCCTGATGCCCTGCCCATGATTTCACACTTACTTCTTCCTCCAAATAATATTCAGAGAGCCCTCTTAACCAAGTCTATTTTCTTTATTTGATCTACTCTAAGATTCACTGTCACTTTGCCGTATTTTAGTCCTCAAACTTAAACTTCTGACCTGAAATTCATTCCATCCAGCCCTCCCACATCCCACCAGCCACATCCTGCTTCATATCTTTAAAGAAACAACAATAAACTATGGATCCCTCCTATCTCTCTGGAACTTTCAATAAATCTTTCCTACTCCTAAGAAAACAAACAATAAACTCAATAAACTAACTCCTCTGGTATCCCCTGATGGGCTAACTTAAGCCTTATGTCAATATAGAAACTCAATAAATACTTGTTGATTTGAAGGAATAATATTGATTAAGCAACTGAAGAGCTCCAGGTCCTATGCCAGGCATGTTATATATATGAAATCTCACAAAAATCTTATGAAGTAGTCATTGTTTTTCAGATAGCGAGATGAAAGCTCAAAATTTTAAGGACCATAACAAAATAACACAGGTAGTAATTAACACCACTGTGTTCTTTATGGTCCCCAGACTGCCTGTCTTGCAGGGAGTGGATTGCCTAGAAAGAATAGTGGCATGCTAAACACCTTCTGGTATGTTCCCCAAGGTCCACTGTTGTAAGGTAAACACAAAAAAGTGAACCCCATCAGTGTCTTCAGTGACATCTTTCTTCTCCCTCTATGCTTATATCCTATTTCTGCCACCCAACCCACATTTTAATTTTTCACATTTTGTCCTCAAAAAGATACAGTGAAACAGCCATAATGAAAGCCCCAACTTAGACAAAGCTAAATGCTCTTACTTTTTCATTTCAAATCTAGAAAAAGGCGTTTCAGAGGGCGGAAGACTGTGAATCTGTCAATTCCACTAAGTGAAACATCTTCTACCAAACTGTCCCATATTGATGAATGCATTTCTTCATCTCCAACCTATGAGACGGTGCCTGATTTTCAGAGAGTGCAGATCACTGGGGACTATGCTTCTGGGGTAAGTTGTCCTTGTCACTCAGACATAGATGCTGGGAAGCTACTCAGCTTGGCATGTCTAGCTTCTTCTTTCACTTGTCTTTGTTATATACTGACTTGTCACTATTGCATTACAGTAGGAATATAGTGTGTCTTATTCTTCTGTATTGCTTTTAGCATCCCACGCAATTGTTCCTCTTTCCCTAGTTTTTTTTTAATGGAGAATATGTAGTGGAATGCAATGCATGTTCCCCAGGATACATTGTACAGATTTTGGCAACAGGATCAAAGAGTCTCATTGAGGGCACCATTAAACAGGAAAGGGAGCCATGGCATGGGAGCTCTCTGGAAAAGATAGACCCAAGGGAGACCTAGAATAGGAAAAAGGGCAACAGCATAAACCAAAGAAATGAGATCAATAGAAAGAAAGGTAGAAGAGAATAAAAAAGAGAACAAAATAAGATGAAAGAGAGGTTAGAAAATTCTAATGAGGTATTATTTCACCAACTGGCCTCTCCAATTTTATTGCAGATTCTTACCCAGTATATTATTGTTGGAACAGGTGCTAGTATATCACAGTAATAATAAACTCCTGTTACTAATAACTTGACCAGCTTGTCCTATGCAGAACAGTTGTTCAGTTAATAAATCTCTGCCACATATACTTGCAGTATCAGCATGATATTAGTGAAACTGTTCTTTAGTCATCAGTCTCTACTCCAAATATAGATTTAATGACTAGACCTAAACCCTGTTCTCATGTAACTGATCTAATCAGAGTAAGTCTTAGGATATTTATAAGTGCCAGCAATGAAATGCATACTGTTCTTATTTATTTATTTATATAAACCCGTGTTGTTATTATATAATAACATGGGTGCTCTGCAAATGGCAGATTTTTTTAAATGGAAGTTTTAGATACTAAATAGTTTAGAGGAAATTTTAATAGTGCTAAATACATGGGAAACAGTTTGTAGAACTCCAGGGTTCCAAATAATATAAAAACTCAGGGACAAACTTGATACCTATGTACTTAGAAATAAAAATAAGGAAGAGGAAGGAAATAGGCTATCATGACTCTTCATGGTAGCCCATCCTAAAGTATTTTTATTATGTTTTCCTCCCTTTTTTCTTTTACTTGACCCAAGATCACTCTTTAGAGCTTGTTTTTTCCCTACCCTTCTGATTTTTTTCCTACTTTAATGAATATGTAACTTTACCATTGTTTAAAACAAAAAAGAAAAAGAAAGAAAGAAAGAAAGAAAGAAAGAAAGAAAATGAAGAAAGGACAAGGTACACAGACCTCAGGAGTAGCTACTCCTCCTTTGAAAGTTGGAGGGTGCCTGAAATTTTGACATGGAGACTTGTAAAACAAGTAGGTTGCTGTACCTGTTGGGTGAATGAAGCAGATAGGCCGCTGAGCAACACTCCCACTGGTTCTGGTCTTTACCCAAACCAGTTTGCACTCATGGAATGTAAACAGAGGTAAAGGGAACGTCAAGACTAAAGCCCAAAACCTTTAATCCCTCATAAGCAACTGATTCAATTGAGTTATCCTTTCATGCTAGGAACCCTGAACTAAGTGCTGAGATTTGAAGGTGAAGAAGAACCAGCTCTTGTTCTTGAGTAGCTGATAGACTGGTGGCCCACTAGGTGGCAATGGAACAGGCATGCCACAAACCTAGCATCTATGACAGATTTCTTCAGCCAAGGTCAACAGGCCTTATAAAAATAGATAAACTAGACAGGCATGGTGACCCACACCTGTAATCCCAGCACTCTGGGAGGTTGAGTTCGCTGTCCAATTTAGTGACTAGAAAGGCCCTGTTTAAGAGAGAGAGAGAGAGAGAGAGAGAGAGAGAGAGAGAGAGACAGAGAGAGAGAGAGAGAGAGAGAGAGAGAGAGAGAGAGAGAGAGAGAAAGAAGATATAGATAGCTCGGTGTGGAGGCCCTGGATTCAATCCTCAGTTATAAGGGAAAAATTAGATTAGTTAGGATAAATTTCTGTATCTCAGTCCATTGAGAACAAGCTTATTGAGCCATTAATACAGCATGGACATTTGTGTCTTTCTACAGTTTCATCAGTTTTAGTTAACTGAGTATTCTAGATTTCTTCTTTTTTCTTTTTGAGACAACACTTGCTGTCTTGCTATGTGATTCAGACTGTTCTCGAACTCACTGTGTAACTTAGGCTAGCCTCAAACTCGTGCCAATCCTCTTGCCTCAGCTTCTCAAATGCTGGGATTACAGATGGGAGTATGGTGAAGTCCAGACCAATCACAAGTTCTTCTAGAACATTCCAATCTTAATTACTAATATCTGTAACACTCAAGTCACATACCACATGATAATATATAGGTTACAGAATGACTAGAAGCCAGGCATAGTGGTGTACACTTGTAATGCCAGCTATTCTGTTTTTTTTTTTTTTTTATTGGTACCAGGGATCGAACTCACAACTGCCTGCTTGCAAGGCAGTCGCTTATGCCGCTGAGCTAAATCCCCAGCCCCATGCCAGCTATTCTGGAGGCAGAGGCAGGAGGATTGCAAGTTCAAGGGCACCCTGGATAATTTAGAAAGACTTTATCTCAAAATAAAAAAAAGACTGGGGGTGTAGTTCAGTGGTACAGCATTCATGGATTCAACCCTCAGTAGATAAAATAAAATAAAAATGAAATGCTGAGAGATTTAAATGAGGCTTGCTTCCAAATTCAAAGAAGCAGAATTGAAAGCAAAGACAGAGAGCTAACAGATGTCAAAGAGTCACTTCAGATAATCAAATAAGACTAAGAGCCTGGCTGAGCTTAGTCAAGAACTGGAGCTTGTCGAAGTGCAGAACATGTTCAAAGCTCACCTTTACCACAGGCATGTTCCAGTTGGCCACAGGCATGTTCCCTGGCCAAACAGGGAGATTCAGCTGAGCTGACACTGGAGAACAGCCGCCAGAATTTGTGGCCTGTTAACCTCATGATGTGTTTCCCAAGTGGTCTGATAAGATGATGGGTTGGGACCAAGTGTAGTGGTGCATACCTGTAATTCCAGCACTTTGGAGGCTAAAGCAGGAAGATCACAGCAAGTCTGAGCCCCATATGGGCTACATAGTGAGTGCAAGACCAGCCTAAAGTATATAGCCTATCTCAATAAAATAAAAAATAAAAATGAAAAATAAAAATAAAGTAAAGTAAAATGTTTAAAAAGATGAGATAATAGGTTGATGTGTGTTGCATTACCCAGTGTTAGCTGCTCCCTCCTTTTATAATATCCAGGTGAGGGGACTTCTTTTTTTTCTGTTTTTTTCAAATCCATTTTATTCAAAAATAAATATGTTAAAAAGAAGAAATAATAAACTATAACAAAATTTCAAAGCACTTCAATCAGGGGGTAGCAATGGTACATACATTGCACATTGTCATCCCCAAATCATTCACCCAGAGCACAAGACATCTGCGTTCAGTTGTCCAAACAATACCAGTACAAATCTTTTTTTTTGTCAAACTCAGAGAAATCAGTAGTAAAACTATCTTAACTATTTTTATATACATATACATATGTTTTTTCTTTCAGATTGCCACACTAATGAAACAATATGTTTATACATGTGTGTCTTATTTATTTCACTAATGAGTATGTTGTCAAGTTGCATCCATTTACCTATAAAAGTGTCCAGTTTATCATTCTTTATGGCTGAGTAGTACTCTATTGTATAAAATACTATATCTTTTTTTATCTATCCCTCAGTCAATGGACATTTAGGTTGTTTTCAAGATTTGGCTATTACAAACTGTGCTGCTGTGAACATGGGTGCAGTTATATCACTGTTGTATGATGGTTTTAATTCTTTTGAGAAGATACCCAAAAGGAGAATAGCTGGGTTAAATGGGACCTTCAATCCTAGTTTTTTGAGGAATCTCCACACTGATTTCCACAGTGGTTGTACCAGTCTGCATTTCCACCAACAGTGGAAGACGGTTCCTTTTTCCCCACAACCCTTCCAGCATCTGGTTGATTTCTTGATAGTAGCCATTCTTTCTGGGATGAGGTGGAATCTCTGTCATTTTAATTTGCATCTCTCGAATGACCCGCGATGTTAAATATTTTTTCAAGTATTTATTTGCTGTTTGCCTTTCTTCATCTGAGAAGTATGTATTCCTCTCAGATGCCCATTTTTGGACTGGATCTTTCAGTCTGGGAGGACTGATTTTTTTTTGAGTTCTTTATATATTCTTGATAGTAATCCTTTGTCTGAGGAACACCTAGTAAGCATTTTCTCCCATGTTGTGGGTTGTCTCTTGACTGTGTTGGTGGTTTCTCTTGCTATGCAAGAGCTTTTCAGTAGGGTGAGGTCCCATTTGTTGATTCTTTGCAATAATTCCTGTGCAATCTGGGTTTTGTTCATAAAATCTTTGCCTACACCAATGTCTTCAAGAGTTTTGCGTACTCTATCTGCCCCCAGATTTAATGTTTTTGTTTTAATATTAAGATCTTTGATCCAGGGGCTGGGGATTTAGCTCACTGCCCTAAGTGCCTGCCTTGCAAGTACATGGTCATGAATTGGATCCCTGACACCAAAAAAAAAAAAATCTTTGATCCATTCTGATTTTAGCTTAGTACATGGTGAAAGATATGGGTCTAGTTTTAGTCTTCAGCATATGTAGAGCCAGTTTTTCAGGTGAGGGGTTTTCATCATTCATTGATCAAGTGTGTGTCTGATAAGCTCACAGGCCTGCTGTGGTCAAAGCTCTGATACAGCTTTGATACATCAAGTGCCCATATGCCCCTGATTTAATCTGGTAAATGTGTAGGCAGTACTTTTTATTAGCTTGATTAATGATCAATGGTTGTATTGTGCAGCTGGCGCTGTTCTTGATAAGTTCCAGTAGTTTTCTATTCACACAGATAAGTTATTCCACATTAACACTTGGACTCAGATGGAACAAACTGCTGCTTTGTAAAGTGGAGTTGCTCAGGAAAAGGCAGTGCCTACAAGATACTATTCTATTCAACATGGAATAACTCAGAGGAGGGCATAGCCTACTCACCACACTTAAGCTGACCTTCAAGAAAAAGTCTTTGTGCTGTGACAATGAGCATTTAGTGACTTCAGATTACAACTTCTTGGGCAGGTTTGGTCCAGCCAGGAGTTGGCAATGGAGGGCAAGACAGATAGCCCAGTTTAGGAAATTTCAAGAAGTTCTAATAAAACTTAAGAACCTCTCAATTTTTATCCAGAGATAAAGTTCTCTTTTAAAAATCATCCAAAAGCTGGTCATGGTAGCAGACACCTCTAATCTCAGCCATTTGGGAGGCTGAGACAGGAGGGTCATAAGTCCAAAGTCAACCAGGGCACCAGGAAGACTTTGTCTCAAAGTAAAATAAAAGGGCTAGGGATATAGGCCAGTAATAGCCCTAGGTACAGTCCTGTTATAGCACACACACACACACACACACACACACACACACACATCCACATGCACACACGACTTCTCACAGGGTGATGCTCAGATATATCCAGAGCTTTCAAAGTCAGTGAATGAATGAGTCTGAGGAATCTGCGACACTGTATTCATCCCAAAATATTTCTTTCACTGACCAACAAGTGGTTTGAATTCTCATAATTACAATCATATTGTCACATTGTCTTTCAGTTAAGACTTTGTTTTCAGAAGTCTTTTCTTTAAATGTTCAAATATTATATTGGGGGTGGTGATGCATGCCTGTAATTCTAGCACTCACGAGGCTGAGACAGGAGGATCACTGAGAGTTCAAGGCTAGCCTGAGCTACATAGTAAGTTCCCATCTCAACCTCTGCCTCCAAAAATATGTCTAAATGTTTCATAGAAGGAAGAAAGTATATATCAGTGGTGGTGAACCTATGGCACATATGCTTCAGTGGGCTGTTTATATCATTGAAAACTCTAAAAAGTTTCACCATCACTGACATATACCATATTAGAATGGGTTCTTTCAATCATACTGCTAGGTAATCACTGCTCTGTAGCAAAAACCAAAGACAAAACAGAAGGCCTGGGGGTATACTTAGTGGTAGAGTGCTTGCATAGCAGGGGCAAAGCCTTAGGTTTGATCCCCAGTACTGTAACAAACAGAAAGAAAGTATAAGGGAAAGATTCACAGGGCAGTAAGTTATGGTACAGAGGAAAGAACTGGAAAAGTGCCATGACCTGCTCCTGGAGCAAGAGTCAGGGCCTGTCTACAAGGAAGCAGTGAGGAATAGTGAGAACTATAAGACAGGAGCACTGAGGTACCGGAGGGAAGCAACTTCCAGATTTTCCCAGGATTGACTTTGGCATTCCGACATTTTCTCGGCAGGTAACAGTTGAAGATTTTGAAATGGTTTGTAGAGGCCTGTACCGGGCATTATGTATCCGGGAGAAATACATGCAGAAGTCATTTCAAAGGTTCCCTAAGACTCCCTCCAAGTACTTGAGGAATATTGATGGCCAAGCTTGGGTAGCAAGCGAGAACTTCTATCCAGGTAACTTATTCCCTTATAAAATGTATAGAACATGTCTTTTGGTTTTACAACTACACAATAATTTTTTTTTTGCTTTTTTTTTTTTTTTGCTTTTTGCTCGGTACCAGGGATTGAACTCATGACCGCTTGCTTGCAAGGCAGGCACTTTATGCCGCTGAGCTAAATCCCCAGCCCCTTACACAATAAATTTAAAACATGCCCCTAGATCATAAGTAAAACCAGAGTCATTTTGGGCTCTGTCCTCCCTGCTCCCTGTGATTCCAAGCAATACCATGTCTCTCTTACCCTCTCTAAGCCCACATTAGCCCTGTACTTCTCCTTGTTTAAATTAT
The DNA here is from genome assembly GCA_004027295.1 of Dolichotis patagonum. Classification (NCBI taxonomy): domain Eukaryota; kingdom Metazoa; phylum Chordata; class Mammalia; order Rodentia; family Caviidae; genus Dolichotis; species Dolichotis patagonum. The sequence continues at coordinate 17,197 of PVJX010020541.1, read as the reverse complement.
TGTAGTAGCTTCCTAATTGCTCTGCTATATTTCAGTAACATCCTTTTGCATTTGATCCTCATTTTGTTGCTGCTTATTTAAAAAAACAGATCTGAGCACACCTATTATCGGACAAAAACCTTAGTTGTTCCTCGTTACATACAAATTGAGTCTGGTCTTTAGCCTGGTGTTCAGGGGGCACCATCTGGACTCCAACTGCGTTTTTTTTTGTTTTTGTGACTTGCACACTCAAGTTATTTCCAAAGTAACCTTCCCCACTGCTGTATTTACTATGGTTGGAATTAGCTTCTGATCGCCATATACTTCAGTGTGTTCCTGCTCTTATCAGGGAACCATTTGGTGGTTCCCTGTCCCTGTCCTGAGATTGCCCTTATCCTGGCTTATTCACCTTGTGTTCTGATGTCTAGACCCATCCTAGTCTTTCAGAACACAGGTCAAATACTATCACTTCTTGCCTGCCTCTGACTTCTGCATAAAAGTAAGCTACAAGCAGGGTACAGTGGTATGTGCCTGTAACTCCAGCACTATGGGTACCTGAGGCAGAAGAATTGCAAGCTCAAGTTCCACCTGACCAATTTAGTGAGAACTTGTCTAAAAATAAAAAAGGGGGATGTGAATGTAGCTCAGTGGGTTTAATCTCAGCAACACACACACACACACATACACACACACACACACACACACACACACACAGTAAACTAAATGTGATTTTCCACACCATTTTATTTGCATACCTCAGTTTTTATTTTCTGCCTTGTATGTTTTAATAGTCATATATTAATGATTTCTATTGTGTAACTATCACAATTGATTTAGCCAATTCCTATTTTTAGGTCTTTAAATTTCTTTTAAAAACATTTCCAATAAGGCCACAATAGAGCCAAATGCTGTGATGCATGCCTGTAATCCCAGTACTTTGGAGGCTGAGGCAGTAGGATGGCTGCAAGTATGAGGCCAGCCTGGAATACATAGTAAGTTCAAGGCCAGCCTAAACTACATAGCAAGACTCTGTCTCAAAAAAATAAAAAAACTTACCAACCAAAACAAAATGAAACAGAACAAAACAAAACAAAGATATAATCAGCAGTTTTATGTATATTTTTTTGTGAAATTATTTTTTTGTATTTAAGATTATACTCCTGGAACTAAACTTTCTAGGAAGGCTAATATTTAAAATTTTGAACTTCTAACTTGTCATACTGGTAAAGATCTTAGGTTCTACTACCTTCTTTCTGTAATTCCTTTTTTTAATTAGCAATAATAATGCCTCAGATAAACATCATTGGCTATGATACTGCCACTGCACAAAGCCAATTCCTTTTTTAAAATTTTGTCTTGTTTTTTGTTTTTCTTCAGGCAGGGCCTCACTGTGTAGTCTAGGTGTGCATCACTATGCCCAGTTTGTAAGTCCCTGACACTCGAGGCTGAGCCAGGAGGATGCCAGGAGTTGGAGGCCAACCTGGGTGATATAGTGAGTTCAAGGCCACTTGGACTATAGAGCAAGACCCTGTCTCAAAAAAGAAAAAAATCATATTAAACATATGTCCAGTTCGATAACTCTAAAATTGATTTACCCATCCTATATAATATTAACATTTAGGATGTTTGTCTTGTCTTTGTTTCCCTTAAATGTACTTCTGTTTAAGAATTAGAAAAATTTTAAATTTTATTAGTATCTTTAAATATACATAATGATCACATTTATCATAGGAATTTATATCCAGGTGTACATGATATAGCATTTCTTTTTCTTTTGGTTTGATTTTGTTTTATTTTATTTTGGGACCAGGGATCAAACTCACAACCTCAGGCTTGCTAGGCAGACGCTTATGCTATTGAGCTAATAGCATTTCTTCTTTCTCCTATTCCACTCCTCTCCTGTCAACCCCTCTTCCCCTCTTTATTTTTTGTTTGTTTTTTGGTATCAGGAATCAAACTCAGGACCTTGCACATGCCAGGCAGGCACTGTGCCACTGAGCTATGTATTCTCCTCCTTATTTACCAAAGCCTTGTTTCCATTTCTTCATTCTATTCTTCTTTTCTTGCCCCTTGTTTACTTTTTTCTTTCCCTCTTCCTTGTTCCCCTTCTTATTTGAAGATTTTCTTCATATTTCCCAATATATATTATACATTTTGGTCCTTATTTGTACTTTAAATTTCTCACACTGGAGAAAGCATGTGATATTTCAGTGTGTGTCCAATTTATTCCATTTAACAGTATGGTCTGAAGGTGGATTTATTTAGCTAGAAATGTCACAAGCTTATCCTTTTTATGGCAGAGTAGTATTCTACTATGTGAAGAAAAATCACATTTTCTTCATCTGTTCATCAGTTATGGACATACAGGCTTTTTCTAAGATTTAGCTATTACAAACCGTGCTGCTATTAACATGGGTGTGTATTCATCACTATGGTATGATGCTTTTAATTCTTCTGGGAAGGTACCAAGAAGGGGAATCGCTAGGTCAAATGGCACCTCTAAGTTTTAGTTTTTTGAGGAATCTCCACACTGATTTCCACAGTGGGTACACCAGTCTGCATTCCCACCAACAGTGGAGCAGGGTTCCTTTTTTTTCATAGCCCTGCCAGCATTTGTTATTGTTTGATTTCTTGATACTAGCCATTCTTTTTGGAGTGAAATGGAATATCAAGATTGTTTTTATTTGCCTTTCTCAAATGACTGATGATGTTGAACATTTTTTTCATGTATTTATTTTCCATTTGTACTTCTTCAGAGAAGTTTCTATTCATTTCAGATTCCCATTTTTGGATTGGGTCTTTAAATTTGGGGGCTATTTTTTTTTTTTAGTTCTTTAGATAGTCTAGATATTATTCCTTTATCTGAGGAACAGCTGAAAAAAATTTCCCCACATTGTGGGCTGTAAGAACTAGAAAATTAATATTTGATACAGCAATGTATTGTACCTCTTCTTTGATGGTTCTTTTCTCCCAATTTTAAATAGAAAATGTGCAGACTTTTTTTCTTTCGATATTATTTTTCTCACTCCAGAAACTTTTGATACCACTTGCAAATGGGAGTTCCTCTTATGACTTGGAAATTAATAACGAGGTAGTAAAGAAGCTTAAATGAAGGTGAAAGACTGGGGATATAACTCAGTGGTAAGCATTTGCCTGGTATGCACAAAGCACTGAGTTTGATCTCAGAGAGACAGAGACAGAGATCTTATTTGTTAAAGTAAAGAGATGAGTGCTGAAAAGTTCTGACACTGGGGACCGTCCTTGATCTTCTTATGTGCAAATAAGGAGACATTTACACACTTAATACTTTTCAATTCCTTTAGCAGAAATTGTGTGCTGTAAGAGATAGAAATGTAATTATAAAGAAATTATAATTCTTGACAAAGTTTTATATCTGTCTTTATATTACAACCATTAAAGATGGAGCATGGAGGATATTTAGGGATGTGAAACTACTCTGTATGGTACTGTAGTGAGAATACTTGTCATTATACTTGTCAAAACCCATAGGATGCTGGGGATATAGCCCAGTGGCACAATGCCTGCCTGGCAAGTGCAAGGTCCTGAGTTCAATTTTAATTATGATGAGTCAACTTGGTTCATCAGTTATAACAAATATACCACTGATACAAGAAGCCAGTAGTGGAGGTTGTTATATACTTGAGGGGATACATGGAAATGGGACTTTACACTCAATGTTTCTGTTAAGTTAAAACTGGTCTAGTCTATTTAAGATACATCCATTTTCCTACAAATGACTCAGATTTATCTTTCTTTATGGCCAAGTTGTAGTCCTTTGTCTATAAATACCACACTTTCTTTTAAATAAAAAATTTTTTTGAGACAAGGTCTCGCTGTGTAACGCCTTAAATTCACTATGTAGCCCAGGCTGGCCTCAAATTCACAATGATCCTTCTGCCTCAGCCTCCCAAGTGCTGGGATAGGCATAAGTCACCACACATAACTGAATGCCACAGTTTTATTATCCTGTCATCTGCTGGTGGGCACATAGGCTGCTTCCAAGATTTAATTTTTATGGGTTGTGCTGCTATAAACATGGGTATGCAGTATCATGGTAATATGTCTTCTTTAACTCTTATGGAGAATACCCAGAAGAGTTGTAACTAAGTCAAATTTGATTTCTATTTTTAGTTTTTTTAAATAAATGAGATACAGAAGGACAAATTTACAAGATTTCTCGTGTGAGAATCCCAAGGTGTAAATAAAGAGCAAAATAAAAGATAGGTGATAGAAAATATGAAGATAGACTTTGTGAAGATGAGAAAAAGGAATTTAGGGATGGGGGAGACAAAAGAGAGGGGAGAAGAAGAGGAAGTAAAAAAGCATTAAAATTTTATATGTATAGATACCAATTCTCCACAATGAATATAATTGCAATCATGCTAATAAAAAAATAAGGACAAAAATTAAGCTAAATCCCAGCACTTAGGAGGATGGGGGAGGAAGATCACCAAGATTTCAAGACCAGCCTGGGCTACATAGTGGGTTCAAGGCCAGTCTAAAAAAACAAAAATAAAAATAAAAATTGGAAGTCTTTTTAAGAAAATACTATAAGGCTAATAAAGGAGATTGGTTTAAATAAGATAAAAATGTAGACTAATTTTAAACTATTTTTAACTAATTTTACCTTTTCTTTTATGCAATTGTTTATTTGTTTTGACATGAGATCTTACTATATTTCCCAGGTTGGTCTTGAACCCCTGGGCTCAAATAATCTTTCTATCTCAGCCTCCTAAGTAACTAGGACTATAGGACTTACCTCTATGCAATTATTTAATAAACTAATAAAATGCTCTAAAAAGGCCTGGTACAGTAGAAGACACTGTAAACCCAGCATTTTAGGCTGAGGCAGGAAGATCACAAGTTAAAGTCTTTCCTGGGCAACTTGGTGAGACCCTGTCTCAAAAAATATAAGGAAGCTAAGGTTGTAGCTCAGGGGTTAAAACACATTTGAGTTTGATCCCAGTAAAACACACACACACACACACACACACACACACATAGCTCTTATAAATCTTGTGATAACCAACTTCAGTAAAAAATTAAAATTATTTGTAAGTAGATTATCAATTACTTTATGTAAGTAGCACATCTAAAAAACTTGCAAATCATTTTTATGCTAGACTAAATATAATTGGTTTTGTTTTGTTGTTTGCTTTTTTGAGATAGGGTCTCATTATATTCTCTAGACCAGCCTCAAACTCTCCATCCTTCTGCTCAGCCTCCCAAGTGCAGAGACTACAGGCAAGTGCCACCATACCTAACTAAAATATTATTGCAACAATTATTTTATACTATGAATTTAGTCACCTGTGAAAAATCAGTGTGAAATAAAGTTTATTACATAGATAAATAAAGTTGAATAATTACAACTTATGAAGTTTAAATGCCAGGCTAATGAGATTTTGCAGTATTTCATATTTTGCTTATTTTTACATGATCACTTTTCTTATGTGCTGATCCATTACTGTGTGTTTTGTTGGAAAAAGTCTTTACCCCTCCTCCGAAGAAGGAAGAAGACCCCTTCGGAACAGATAACCTTCCTGAAAACCTGGGCTATCACCTCCAAATGAAAGATGGTGTAGTGTACATCTATCCTAATGAAGCAGCTGCCAGCAAAGATGAGCCCAAGCCATATCCTTACCCAAATCTGGGTGCCTTCTTAGATGATATGAATTTTTTGCTCGCTTTAATTGCCCGAGGACCTGTGTAAGTGTTTCACAAGAGCTAAACAACAATCAGTGTTACTACTGATAGTAAGAGTATTAAGTGCTCATTATATTCACATACTATACTAATCCCTTCATGTGCATTGTTTCTTTTACCCTTTAAGATTGCTCTATGATGTATTTTTAGAATTATAGTTTTATGAGCTGAAACTTTGGCAAGTTAAGTAACTTGCCCAAAGCAACACAGCTAATTGAACCAGAATAAATCTGCTGACTCAAATCAGGGCCCTTAATTTGTTTTTTAAGGCAGGGTTTTGCTATGTAGTGCAGACTGGCCTCAAACTCCCTATGTAGCCCCCAGGCTGGCCTCAAAATTATGGTGTTACTCCTGCTTCAGCTTCCCAAGTGCTGGAATTACAGGCATGTGCCACCCACCATGCCCAGCCAGGTGCCTTAACTTTGAAGGATGCTGCCTCTCCAGTGATTTTTGTTTGCTTGTATGTTTGTTTGTTTTTTATTTTGAGACAGGGTCTCACTATGTAGTTCAGGCTGTCCTCAAATTTGCAGTGACCCTCCTGCCTCAACCTCATGAGCACTGGGATTACAAGCATGTGTCATCATACCTGGCTCCACTGATTTTTTTTTTTTTTATCAGTACCAGGGATTGAACTCACGACTGCCTGCTTGCAAGGCAGGCGCTTATGCCGCTGAGCTAAATCCCCAGCCCCTCCACTGATTTTTTAAATGCCATCCCAAGCCCCTCTTACTATTATATCCAACTTTATTTTTTTTTCTTTTAAAGACAATTTTGATGAAAAATTAGAGCTCAATACTTTTCAGTGAGCTTAACTGCAGAGGTACCTAAAATATCCATTTGTTATAAAAATTGTTTCCTATGGGTGATAAGGGTCCTCATGGTTTTGCAATTACATTTATTTTCTGTAGGGATGTGAAGTTTTTTAGAATTATGTAATTTTATTTTTCACAGAAAGACTTATACCCATCGGCGCCTGAAGTTCCTCTCCTCCAAGTTTCAGGTCCATCAGATGCTCAATGAGATGGATGAGCTAAAGGAGCTGAAGAACAACCCCCACAGAGACTTTTATAACTGCAGAAAGGTAAATATTTTTGCTTCTCAGAAGTAATTTCTCATCAAAAACACGAATCCAGCAATTTCTCAAGAAGGAAAAGAAGAATGACGCTTTCTGATTAATCTAAAAATTTTGAAGGTTGAATGGATTTTAGTTAAAGCAGAAAGATTAAAAATGTCACATCTATTGTTTGCCCTAGAAAAAGATTTATTGTATTCTAGACCTAAAAAGTTATAATTATCAGGCTTGGGGGTAGCTCGCTGTAGAACACTTGTCTAATATATGCAAAGCGCTGAGTTCAATCTTCAGCAGTTCCACAAATATTTAATTACTATCAACAACAAAAATAAGGAAAACAAAACCTCAAGAAAGAGTATTCTAAGATTTGGAAGACATTGTTATAATTTTTTTTTCTGTTTCTTGACTATAAAGTTTCAGGAGAGGTAATTAAATAAATCTGAGTTCCAGCATCCTCACTTATAAAATTGGGAAATATTTCTGCTCAATTAATTCTTTTTTTTTTTTTTTTAACCAGGGATCGAACTCATGACCTTTCGCTTGCCAGGCAGGCACTTAAGCCACTAAGCTAAATACCTGGCCCAAATATTTCTGCTCAATACAGTTTACACAAAGATCATACAGCTGTAATCCCAGCACTCAGGAGGCTAAAGCAGGAGGAAAGCCATGAGTTCAAGGCCATCCTGGGCTACATAGTGAGACCCTATCTCAAAAAAAATATAAAAATATGAAGATAATAAATACCAAATAAAGCCCTGCCTGCGAATCAGCACCAGGGGCAGGCTACCAGGGAGACAGCCAGACCCCAGCCCTTTCCTGTGAGTCAGTGCCATTTGCGGACTGCAGGGGAAGAGAACAAGAAGTCCCCAAGAAGCAAGCCCTCCCTGTGAATCAGTACCATATGTGAGCTGCGGGTAGGGGTGGGGAGAGCCAGATGCCAGCCCCTTCCAGTGCATGGACTAGGAGACAAGAAGAGCCAAGTGTCCCCCACCACAGAAACCTGATGATCTGGAGAAACAGGCTGCTATGATAGCTATTGAGTTAAAACACAGTTTAATGCTTGTAGTGTTTGATGTTTCATTGACTTTGCAGATCTAAAGCTGGTAGTCTGATCATCTATTTAGAGGATAACAATATGCAATGTAGCATCTATGGGGATCTCCTTCTGAAGGTGGTAGCCATTGTTGGTTCCCTATCATTTCATTGTTTTGTTGGGTTAGGTTTTATTCTGTTTTGTTTTGTTTGATTTTATTATATCTGATAGCATGCACAGCTATTTCAAAGATAACAAGGTATATTATGGTAGCCATTTTGGATTTACTATTGTCTTGTTTTATAGTCCTTTATTACATTCATTGTTTTGTTTTTATTGGTTCTGTTCTGTTCTGTTCTGTTTGACTTTTACTATGTCTGAAGGTATCTGCAGCTATTTTATGATAACCATTGTTGATTTTGTATTATTTTGACTGTGTCACTTAACACTGGTTTGTTTTGATTGGCTTTATTCTGTTTTATTTTGCTTGGTTTTATTCTCATTAATATAAAAATAAAAATAAATAAATACCAAATAAGCTAGTGAGTACAAAAATCAATCAACTAGAAACACTTGCAAATGATTACAAGGAAGTAGGAACAGAAAATACACTACCTGAGATAAGATTCAGAGCCAACTCCTGGATCAGCTCCCTGTCAAATTTTGGGCAAACAAAAATTCAAAAATTCATTTTTTTTCTTTGCAGACTTCATTAACTTCTTCTTGCATTTAAAAAATGTTATTGGTACATTTCAGATATATGTAATGATAAAATTTGTCATAGGAAATTTGTACCTATACGTGATATATCTTGCTCCTTTTTTTACCATTCTCTTCCTCTCCTGTCAATCCCTCTTCCCTTCCTTATTTACAAAAGTTTTGTTTCTCACACCAGATAAACAATGTGGTATTTAAACGTATGTGTTGAATTTATTTCACTTAAAAGTATGGTCTCAAGGTATGGTCCCATTTACCTAGAAATATCTCAAACTTTTCCTTCTTTATGGCAGAGTAGTACTCCATTGTATAAAAAAACACATCTTCTTTATCCAGTCATTGGTTGATATCCATTTGGATTGTTACCAGATTTAGCTGTTACAAACTGTGCCACTATAAACATGGGTGTGCATGTATCACTGTAGTATAATAATGCTTTTAATTCTTTTGGGAAGATATCAAGATGGGGAATAGCTAGGTTGAATGAAACCTCTAGTTTTAGTTTTTTGAGGAATCCTCACACTGATTTCCACAGTGCTTGTAACAGTGTACACTCCCATCAGTGGTGGAGAAGGATTCCTTTCCCCATAGCCTCACCAGCATTTTTTATTGGTTAAAAATTCATTTTGTATCCCAATTGATGTGTTTCAAAATTTTGCTTTTTTTTTCTCTTTGAAATAAAATGAATTTTTAAAAATTATCAATCAATGCTATCAAGAAATCAACTGATAACAAATGTTGGCAAGGCTGCGGGGAAAAAGGAACATTACTCCACTGTTGGTGGGAGTGTAGACTGATGCAACCACTATGGAAATCAATATGGAGAATTCTCAGAAGACTAGGAGTGGAAGCTCCATTCAACCCAGCTATTCCCCTCCTGGATATTTTCCCAGAAAAACTGAAAAGTTAATATCACAGTGACATATGTGCACCTATGTTTATAGCAGCCCAATTTGTGATAGCTAAATCTTGGAAACAACCAAGATGCCCATTAACTGCAGAGTGGATGAAAAAGTTGTGGTATTTTTACACAATGGAATATTACTCAACTATGAAGAAGGATGACCTTGAGGCCTTCATAGGGAAATGGAGACAACTTAGACTATCCTCATTAGCGAAATAAATAAGAATTGTATTTATAAATATCACATTGTGTCTCTGGTATAAAAAGTAATAATAACTGTAGGAATATAAAACTCAAAATGCATAATTTCTACTGTAAAACAAGAGGAAAATAAAGTGCTCTAAAGGATATAACTGCATGTATGTTTAAGTGTGGAAGATAGATGACCATATTGCTGTTTTTGTTGGATTGTTGAGCAGAACTGTTAACAGTCTCACTGTTTGAATGTCTACTTTGTGTGCTTTAATTTTGTAACTTGAACAACTGTTTCCAACGATGACAGTATGTAACTTATCAAGTGGTGATTTCTTAGTGTTTTTGTTTTTGTTGTTGTTGCCGTTCTTTTATTTTCTCCCTTGGGAATTCTGTATTGTTGCTACCCTTTTTCTCTTTTTTTTGGTTGTGGGTTTTTTTGTTTTTTTTTCTCTTTAAATTAAAGAGAGAAAAAAAGAATCATATTTATAAATATCACATTGTGTCTCTAGTGCAAAAAGTAATAAGAAATGTAGGAGTAATAAAACCCAAAATGTGTAATTGCTACTGAGAAAGGGAGCAAAAGAAAGTGCTCTAAAGGATATAATTGCATGTATGTTTAAGTGGGTAAGATAGGTGACCATATTACTGTTTTTGTTAGATTGTTGAGCAGAACTGTTAACAGTCCCACTGTTTGAATGTCTACTTTATATGCTTTAATTTTGTAACTTGAACAACTACTTCCAAGATGACAGTATGTAATATCAACTAGTGATTTCTTAGTGGGTTTTTTTTGTTCTTTTCTTTTTTTCCTTTGGAATTCTGTATTGTTGCTACCCTTTTTTCTGTTTTGTTTGGTTGTTTTTTCTCTTTCTAAATAAAAAAATTGTCAATCAAGAAATTCAAAAGAAGGGTACTGTATCAGACAGCTGATCTGGATAACATGTCTGTGTGCTGAAAAACAAAAATCAGGGCAGTTGTTTTATATAGAAAAACAAATACACTTTAACTGAACCTTGGGTTGAAAAAAGAAAGCACTAAGAAAAACCTCCAAAAAACAAAAACATAAACGAAGAAGAATAGGAAAAAGAAGACGATTCTAAGATGTGTTTGTAATGACTCAACAAATTAGACTGTATATACAAAGTTCATTTTGTAAAATTGTATTTATAAAGATACTGAATGGTAATCATCCCTGTGCCACAGAAATTATTCAACCTCCCTTCTTTGTGGAGTGAAAGCTGTAGATGCTACATTATTTTTAATTGTATTTCAAGGGTGGATAACAGTTCCCAAGAATTTTGTCTGGGTCAACCATAGGAAGTACATTGGATATACATTTATACAGGAGAAACAATCATTATCACTGCACTAACCCAAACTGTTCTCATTCTTGCACAACAAGTGCCTAAAGGATCCTTGCCACAGCAGCTGTCGTTGCACACCCCTGCTATCTACCTCTTTCCCCACCCACAGTGGGGTTTATAGACTCCGTGGCCTCTAACAGAGCAGTATAACTTGGGCTGATTTCTGGGTTTTATTTCTCTGAATATTCACACAGGTGGATACCCACATCCACGCAGCTGCTTGCATGAACCAGAAACATCTGCTGCGATTTATTAAGAAATCTTACTACATGGATGCCGACAGAGTGGTCTATAGCACCAAAGAGAAGAATCTGACCTTAAAGGAGCTTTTTGATAAATTGAAAATGCACCCATATGACCTGACTGTTGATTCCCTGGATGTTCACGCTGTAGGTTGAAAAAATAATGTTCGTTTCACTCTTAATACTTAGAAGACACCACGTCTTTCTTCTGCAAACCCTTCCTTCTCATATGTCTCTTAACTATGCTGGCTGGAGGTATCTCAGACAATTTGGAGGTTCACTCACTGCCAGTTGTCCCAGATTTCATCCTTGGAGCCCAGCCCTTTCCCTTGCTGCAGCCCCTATGTGCTTGGCTAGTGCTCTGTGTCCAGGCACCTCTGCTAATCACATCCTTCTGCTCCTGTTCCTGATTCAGGGCCGCCAGACATTCCAGCGTTTTGATAAATTCAATGACAAATACAATCCTGTGGGAGCAAGCGAGCTTCGGGATCTCTACCTGAAAACAGACAATTATATTAATGGCGAATATTTTGCCACTATCATCAAGGTGAGGAACAGGCAACCGGATCTACAGTGCCTTGCATAGTTCTTGAGGAGGCGAGGTGGGAGGAAAGAAAGGAAGGAATGGAGAGAAAGGGAGAGAAGGAAGCAGGGAGAGAGAGAAGGTACAGTGCTATTTCTGGGGCCAAGCACTACACAAATGAAGATAAGAATTTCATCTGAGCTGGGCGTGGTTGGTGTGCTCTGGTAGAAGAATCTTGACTTCTAGACCAGCCTGGTCAATGTAAAGAGACCTTATCTGAAAACAATAATTTTAAAAGGGCTACAGATGTAGCTTAGTGGTGGGGCATCTGCCTAGCATATATGATGTCATGAGTTCAATATCTAGTACATCAAGACAATTTTTTTCTTCAGAAATGTCTACTCTAGTGATGTAATTAATTAATTGATTAACCTAGCAGTGCTTGGGATTGAACCCAGAACCTCATGAATGGTAGGTAAGCACTCTACTACTGATACTACTGAGCTACATGGCCAAATATATATATATATATATATATATATATATATATATATATATATATATATATATTTTTTTTTTTTTTTTAAGGTATCAGGGATTGAACCCAAGGTTTTCAAACCCAAGAGTTTTCTACCCTTTTTCTATTTCTGTTTTAAGACAGCATCTCACTAAGTAGTTAAATTGTCCAGGCTAGGCTTAAAGCTGTGATCCTCCTGCCTCAGCCTCCCGGAGTGCTGGGATTACTGGCGTGTATCACCGTTCTTTGATTGTTTGTTTGTTTGTTTTAAATCTTACTTTAAAGAGAAAAAATAAAACAAAATTCCACAACAAGATAATTAGAGGATAACAATGGTTAATACATTGCATATTATTGTCTTCAGTTACTCAGAGTATAAGATATCTGTATTTAATTGTCCAAACAATGTTAGCACAAACCTTTCTTTTCAGTGAAGACAAATTAGTAGTACACCTATGTTAACCATCTTTTATACATATATATGTGTATATATATGTATATATATATATTTTTCTCTGTACAAGGGATGTCTTTCCATTTCATAATATACTGTTCAACATCTTTTTTCAGAGTACTATAGTTTTCAATGTAGAGGTCTTTTACATCCTTCATTAGACTGATACCTAGGTATTTCTTTTTCTTTTTTTTTCTTTCTTTCTTTTTTTTTTGGGGGGGGATGCTTCTCACATATATATTCTCAGCTTCTCACACTAGGGAGACAATATGATGTTTGCACATGTGAGTCTGTTTTGTTCACTTATGAGTATGGTCTCTAACTGTATCCATTTACCACCAAAAGTCTCAACTTTATCCTTCTCTATGGCTGAGTAGTACTCCATTGTATGAAAATACTTTTTATCTATTCTTCAGTTCATGGGCATTTACATTGTTACAAGATGTAGCTGTTACAAATTGTGCTGCTACAAACATGGGTGCAGTTATATCATTGTAGTATGATGTTTTTAATTCCTCTGGAAAGATATCCAGGGGAATAGCTGGTTGAATGGGACCTCCAATCCTAATTTTAGGAGGAATCTCCACACTGATTTCCAGAATGGTTGCACCAGTCTATACTCCCACCAGCAGTGCAGAAGGGTTTCTTTTTCCCACAGCCCCCTCCAGTGTTTGTTATTGATTGATTTGATAGTCATTCTTTCCTGGATGAGGTAGAATCTCAGTGTTATTTAAATTTGCATCTCTCAAACAACTAGTGATGCTGAACATTTTTTCACATATATTTATTTACTGTTTGTATTTCTTCATCTAGAAGTGTATTTCATCTCAGATGCCCATTTTTGATTGGGTCTTTAAATCTGAGAGGACTGAATTTTTTTAAGTTCTTTACATGTTCTTGATATTAATTCTTTGGCTGAGGAACAGCTGACAAAACATTTTTTTCCGCATTGTGAGCTGTCTCTTCACTCTGTTGGTGACTTCTCTTGCTATGCAAAAGGTTTTTAGTAAAATGAGATCCAAGTTGTTGATTTCTTTGTGATAGCTCCTGTGCGATATGGGTTTTATTCATAAAATCCTTGCCTACACGAATATCTTCAAGAGTATTACCTATTCTATTTTCCAGCAGATGTAATGTTTCTGTTTTAATATTAAGAGCTTTGATCCATTCTGAATTTAGTTTAATGCATGGTGAAAGATATGGGTCCAGTTTTAATCTTTGGCATATGTAGAACCAGTTTTTCTGGCACCATGTAGCTATCTTTCTTCCAGTGAATTTGTTTGGCACCTTTGTCAAAGATAAGATGGGTTAGTATGTCTGGAGTTGTTTCTGCCCATCTAATCTGTTCCATTTATCTTTGGTTCTGTTTTTATGCCAGTAACATGCTGTTTTTCTCACAGTAGCTTCATAGAATAATTTCAAGTCAGGGATTGTGATGCCTCCTACCTTGCCTTTGTTGCTCAGAATTGCCTTTGCTATTTTAGGTCTCTTTTGGTTCCAGATAAATTTTAGGATTGTTTTCTCTAATTCTGTGAGATATGCTATTGGAATTTTGATTGGAATTGCATTAAATCTGTATAACAATTTTGAAAGTATGGCAATTTTCACTATATTGGTTCTTCCTACCCAAGTGCAAGGGATGTCTTTCCAGTCTATAAGATCCTGTTCAATATCTTTTTTCAGAGTACTATAGTTTTCAATGTAGAGGTCTTTTACATCCTTCATTAGAGTGATACCTAGGTATTTCTTTTTCTTTCTTTCTTTCTTTTTTTAGGGACGCTATTGTGAAAGGCGTTTCCCTGATTTCTCTCTCAGTGAGTTTGTTATTTGTGTACAGGAAGGCTATTGCCTTTTGAGTGTTGACTCTATATCCAGCTATGCCACTGAATTTGCTTATTAAATCCACCAGTTTTTTAGTGGTGTCTTTGGGGTCTTCTACGAAGAGTATCATGTCATTTGCGAATAATGATAGTTTAACTTCTTTCTTTCCTATCTACATTTCTTTTATTTTCTTCTCTTGTCTAATTGCTCCTGCTAAGATTTCCAGGACTATGTTGAATAAGAGTGGAGACAGTGGACATCCTTGTCTTATTCCTGATTTTAGAGAGAAAATTTTCAGTTTTTGTCTTTTAGTATGATGTTGGCTGTTGGCTTGTCATATATGGTTTTTATCAGATTGAGATAAAGACCATCTATTTGAATTTTCTGTAGGGTTTTCATAATGAATGGGTGCTGGACTTTGTCAAAAACTTTTTGGATATCTACTGTGACAATTATAGGGTTTTTTTTTCCCCCTTGGCTCTGTTAATATAATACATTTATTGATTTATGTATATTGAACCATCCCTGCATCCCTGGGATGAATCCTACTTGGTCATGGTGTATAACCTCCTTGATAACAAGCAGCATTCTATTTGCCAGTATTTTATTGAGGATTTTTGCATGTATGTTCATTAGAAAAATTAGCGTGCAATTCTCTTTCTTAGTTGGGTCCTTTTCTGGTTTTGGTATCGGAGTAATGCTTGCTTCCAGGAATGAATTTGGGAGTATTGCTTCCCTTTCAATTTTATTAAAGAGTTTGAGTAGTAGTGGTGTTTGGTCTTCTTTAAATTTCTTGTAGAGTTTGGCAGTGAGTCTGTCATGGCCTGGGCTTTTCTTTGTTGATAGGTTTTTAATTTCATCTTTGATTTCATTTATTGATAGTGGGTTATTTAGGATTTTTATATCTTCTTGATTCAGCTTTGGTAACTCATATGTTTCTAAGAATCTGTCCTTTCTTCTGTATTTTCCATCTTATTAGAATACAAGTTTTCAAACTAGGTATAGACGATTTTCTAGATTTCATCAGGGTCTATTGTAATTTCATCCTTTTCATTCCTTACTGTGTGGATTTGAGTCTTTTTGTTCCTTTTTTGATAAGGTTAGGTAAGGGTTTGTCAATTTTATTTAATCTTTCAAAGAACCAATTCTTTGATTCATTGATTCTTTGTATTGTTTTTTTAGTCTTCAATGAATTAATTTTTGATCTGATCTTTATAATTTTCTCCCTTGTACAAGATTTTGGGTTAACTTGCTCTTCTTTTTCTAGAAGTCTGAGGTTCAAAATTAAGTTGTATATATGCACTTGCTCTATTTTCCTGATATGGGTATTTACTGCTATAAACTTTCCTCTTTTTTTAAAAAATAAATTTCCCTTTTAAGACTGCATTTGTTGTGTCCCACAAGTTCCAGTGGGTTGTATTTTCATCATTCAACTGTATAAACTGTCTTTTCTTCTTTAATTTCATCTGTAACCCATTGGTTGTTAAGGAGGGTGCTATTTAATTTCTATGTGTTTATGAATTTCTTGTGGTTTCTTTTGCCATGGATTTCAATTTCATTGCTCTATGTTCTGCTAACATGCTTGGGATAATTTCAGTTCCTTTGCATTTACGTAAGCATGTTCTATGAGCTAGTATGTGATCTATTTTGGAGAACAGTTCATGTGCAGCTTAGAATAATGTGTACTCTGTTGTTATGGGGTGAAACACTGTGGAGACATCTACTAAGTCCATTTGTTCAGAAGTTTGGTTCAGTTCCAATATTTCATTGTTGATTTTTTGTCTAGTTGATCTGTGTTTTTGTGACAGTAGGGTTTTAAGACCCTCCAACCCTATTGTATCAGGGCTTATTTGATTTTGCATGTCCGTTAGTATTTGTTTTATATAGTTGGGTATACTGGTATTTGTTGCATATATATTTATGACTTTTATCTCTTCCTTTTGGATTATTCCCTTTGCAAGGATGTAGTGACCTTCTTTATCCCTCTTACTCAGTCTCAACTTGAAATTTTCTTTGCCTGCAAATAGAACAGGTACCTCTGCTTTTTTTTCTGGTTTCATGTCACATGGAGTATTGTTTTCCATCCATTGACTTTCAGTCTATAATTTCTTTTTTAATTAAATGTGTTTCTTGTATGCATGTGAGAGTGAGACATCTATGTTTTGAGAGGTAGGCAGATAAGAAAAGCTGCATTTTCTTTGTGGCCATTTTAGATACCTTAGCTTCTTTAGTCTGATAAATTTTCATTAAATGTTTTATTAGATGACATGTTTGTTTGCTGAGACAGGGTCTCCTTATGCAGTTCAGGCTGGTCTGGACTCATTGTATAGCCCAGGCTGGACTCTAGCTCACAGAAATCTTTCTGCCTCAGCCTCTCAAGTGCTGGGATTTTAGGCATGCACCACAATGCCCAGCTTAGTCTGACTTTTGTTTTCTAATTTCCATCTTGTTCAGTGAATTGCTTATTCCCACTTGGTTCTGCCCAACTCTCAGATCCCTTACATTTGAAGCTTTGAAATTTTCCCTTCTACTTCCTTTTACATTACTTCAGTTCTTACTACCCACCCTCTTGTCGTAGATCCCATAGAGTGAGGCCCCATAGGGACTTGTGGAAATTCTCAGCTTTGTTTTGTTTTGTTTTGTTTTGTT
>PVJX010020540.1:0-33197 GCA_004027295.1 Dolichotis patagonum | reverse complement strand
GACCAGGCTCAGGCAGTTTCTGTTGAGAAGAAAGACTATATTGGCTGCTGGACTCCAAACCATGGTCTTGTGTTTTGGTATATGTGGGAGGCAACTCCAGTGACTCCTTTTGAATTCAAAACAATTACTGTGACTTTGACTATTTGAAGACTCATTTCCTTATACTAATATGTAAAAAGCTGGCTAGGGTATTTTCTTCTCTCTTCAGTTGGCTCTAAGCATTGCAAATAAGGCTAGCGAGGTCTTAACATGCAATTTCTATAGTCGACAGACACAGTCTGTACAATACATATAAGTAGAGGATATAAGCACAAGAGATATTAAGAGTAAATTACTCTGGGAATGTCAACTGGGTAGGAGCCTCAGGATAAGAGGCTATGACTCCCCAGGGCACAAGAGTTTGCCTATCAGAATTGAAGAGATAGCCCCCAAAACAATTCCATTGCTACCTAAATTGGATTATGTAAATTGATGCCTCTACATATCTTTATCTCTGCAATTTACAGAGATGCCAATCTTGCACCTGGCTAGCCTGCTCAAATTACTCACGTAATTCCTCCATCCTCACTGTCACTCATCCCTGAGCCACCCCTCTTCTTCACAAGATAATAAATTCTGGGAGAGGCCTTTGTCTGCATGTCCTCATGGGGATTGGACTTAGGACTCCTTGGCTGCCCTTAACTTGGAATATGTCTTGGTATTTTTTATTCTTACTGTGGGTTGCATTGGAGGTGGTAGATTGGAATTAACTTGCTGGGATTCCAATGACATCTCAATGGGATTACAAATATTTGGATTGTGAGGAAAACTAGAAAGAGGACTATAATACTTGGATGACGGAACTTGATATTTGGGTTTAAAATAGTATAAAGTTTTTCTGAATTTTTCTTATGTCCAGCCACTTTGCCTTGGACTGAGATTTAGAGCAGTAGTAAAATTAATCTTTTTTAAAATTTTATTTTAAAGAAGATAAAACAGAATAAAAACAATCAAAACAAACCAGTATAAGTGATACAGGACTTCAAAATATTACAAAATCAATTATAGTTACCATAATGCCTTTTGATGTTTTCAAAATGGCTGCAGATAACTTCAGACATAATGAAAATCAAACAGAACAGAATAGAATAGAATAGAAATAATAAAAACAAGATAATGAATGCAATTTAAAAAACTTCAAACCAAGCCAATAGGAAATCCAAAATTGCTAACATAATATAGCTTGCTACTTTTGAAATAATTGCTCTGCCATCTGATTTAGTGTAATTAAATGAAACAAAAGAGAATAAAACCCAACCCAACAAAACAATGAAAATGATATAGGACTTCAAAACAAGATCATAGGGAATCAACAATGGCTACAACCCTCAAAAGGAAATCTGCCCTAGATGTCACACTGTGTACCACTGTCCTCTGAACCTATGATCAGACTGGCCCTAGACCTGCAGTGTCAGTGAAACATCAAAGCACCACCGGCATTCAACTGCATTTCATGTCAATAGCTACATTACAGCCTGTGTTTCTCCGGAGAAGCCGATTTTGCTTATGGGGTGGGGGATTGGTACTGCTTGTTTGCCAGCCCATGAGCCAAAAGGGGCTACACTCTGACTGTTCCCAGTCCAGTGGCAGCCTGCACATGGTGCTGGTTCCCAGACTGGGCTTGTTTCCTGGTGTGACCTTGTTCTCTCTTCCCTCAGTCTACAAATCAAATTAATCTTACCGAAGAAATTGCAGGACAGTATAATGTTGAGGCAATGGCATTGTTGGAGTTTAAGTAGCAGATTTATGTTGAGAATCAAGAGCAAAGAGCCCAATAAAATAATTTAAAATGTTTTGAGTTTGCACTGGTAAAGTTATAAATTGCAAAGATGGAGCAGAGGAGAATTCAGTTGCAGAAAAGGAACAGGACAACAGAAAATACGGCCTGAGGATATCACAAGAACCAGTAAGACTCCACCCTATGCAACCTCAAAATTGCAGAGATGAAAGACTTTGCTTTGAGAGCTGCAGAGCACCATGTTCCAGAATGGTGGTGACCTAGAGAATTTGTTCCTCAGGGTTGGGTTCACAGTGCTCAACAATCCAGGCACTCAACTCCTACAGTCAAACAAGAAGGAAGTGTGGCTACTGCTCCATGTGTGCATGAAGGATGAAACAGTTGTAGAGCCAGAAAGGCTTCCACCCAGATTTCAGAAAAGGCCTGGGAAACCCAACAGTGTGCTCCTGAGAGGGCAGTGCAGGAAGCCCTAAGTATGAAACTGAAGGTGCAGTGGAGGACCTAGAAGTTTGGAGAAGTTAAAAATGTGGATCTTCTGAGGAAATCTGCAAGGAATGAGAAAAGCCAGCCAAAGAGAGAAGCCATGAAAGCTGCAACCATCCTTATTACTGTAGGGGCAGATCCACCCACACCTTTTGGAGTTCACATCCTTACCACAGATTGCCTCAGATGATAGACATGAAATACAGGGTTTATTGTTTGGTTTGCTGAATTTTGAACTTGCTTTGGTCCCATTCCCACTCCATCTGGTATGGGAATTTTTATCTTGTGTCACTGTACATTGAAAGCTTTAAATTTTATTTTCATTAGTATGAGGGGGCTAAGAGTTTGCCTTAAATCTCAGAGGACACTTTGGACTTGGACTTTTTGGCAGTGTGTAGGGATTTGGCAACTCTTAGAGATAGACTAAACCCTTTTTGCATAAAGAAATGTGCGTGCATCTTTTGGGGACCAGGAGTAGGATATTATGTCTTGTATCTATATGATTCTAAAAAAAAAAAAAACTCACGCTCTTAAAGATGGGACTTTTTGAAGTTGGTGCAGTCTGGGATATGATGCTGGCATTAATTGTGTGATGCTAGAATTAAAGAAATTCCACTTTGGTCATGGATGGCACAGCTCAAATTATGGATAACATGAATGAAATATAAGGGACAGAAAGAAGGCTGGTCCTGCTACCTTGCCGCTGTCTTCTGTGTTGCTTTGGCATGGGCTGTTTTTCCTCTGAGAAGGCCACTTGCTATGCCACCCTGCCTTAGAGCCAGCAGGTCATAGATTGAAACTTCTACAAACTTTTAACTTTTTATTCTTTAACTTTGGGTGTTTGGTATTTTTGACTCAGCAATGAGAAGAGTAGCTAAGACATGCAGCATGTGTGGAGCCCTAGGTTCTATACCCGGTACCGCAAAAGTACCAACCAGCCAGCCAATCAGTCCAATAAACAACCAAAAGCAAAATATAAAAATACATAAGGTAGTGACAAATAATTCATAAACTAGTAAGATAGGAACAGAATCCATTAAAACTGGCACTTGACTGGATATTGGAGTAAGATCAATTGCAGTAATGTAGTAGCACATTTAGGTTATAAACAATTAATGAAAGGTTAAAAAAGATGACTAAATAAAAACAATTCCTTTAAAGGAAACAAGAAAGCTAGGATAACACATGAGGAAAATATGAAAATTAATAATCAAGGTGCGTGTTTCTTAAGATGGAATACTGTCCAGAGTAAGACGAAGAAAATGTATATTTTAGCTGTAAAAATACTTAGTCATAAAAATTAGGTATAACTAGATTTACAGTGGACCTCTGAAATTCATGGAGGTTATGTTCCTAGAACACTCACGAATTGTGAAAGAGCATGAATGTCAGATATGGTCAGAAAAACGCCCATGTTTATAGTTTAAGTGCTCTCTTTGGCAACACATATTCTAAAATATAGTTTAAACTAAACTATATAAATATTCTATGTCTTCTTTGTAATATTACTTAATAAAACACTGTCTAAAGCCTTAAAGATGCAGAGCATTTTGGTGGCATCTCAGGGATCTTAAGGTTTAAGAAGAAAGCCAAGAACACTCGAGATAGCTACATGTGGTCAGCAACCTGTTACAATGTTGGATGCTGACGCATCTGCCAGAGTGAGGTTATAGGGCAGCAGCCAGTCTGCTGTAAGGAGATCTGAATAGCGCTCTCAGTTTGGTTACTTGCAAAGCTCCTGCCAAAGACACAGGAGAATATTTGTGGTTTCTGGGAAACTGTGGGGTTTTCCACAAACAATTATTAATTAGATTCTACAGAAAAATCCATGAACCACTGAGACTCCAAACTCTGAAGTGAAACTTTGCGGGGTATTCTATACTTCAGATGCACCAGCATTGTGCTATTTCTTTATGTATGTAGACTAGTTTTAATAAGACAATTGCATGTTTTATTATTACTGTGTAGATGAAGGGACTGAAGTTAAGAGAGGATAGTTAAAATTGTCAAGTTCATATGTCTAGTGTGGGCTAAAGTCTCAAACTTGGAATGTAGAATCTAAAACAAATTCTCTTTTTATCTGCTTTTCTTTGATTGATTTTAATTTGCAAAGTAATTACTATCTGTTAGTTCAAGTACACTACTGTTTTGACTTTATTCAGGCCTGGGTTCCTTGGCTTATCCTAATTGTCCTAGTGTACAACCATTTCTTTGTGGCTTTACTTATGCCTGATTCATAAAAAATTTCCCCATATCTTCAATTTCTTCTCTATTGATTTTACTGAAAAACATGAGTTGTTGATCACCTGAAACAGTTACATGCTCTGTATCCGTAGGTCTTCTGGTAACTTCCTGAAAATAACACACTTGTACCATCAGTGTAATTCGAAACTACTAATCCTTAACTCTAGTTGGGTTCTACACACTGCAGAGTAATTTGTTATATTTCTCTTTCTATCTTTCTCTATCAGCTTCATTACCTGCTTGTGTTTCTTATTCCTTAAGTTTCCTCTCAGATATGGCTTTGCTTTTACTTAGTTAAGAAAAATAAAGAATATTGAATAGAAACATGAGCCTCTTCCATCATTATCACTAGGAACTACAATTCTATTTATAATAATAATATTTGCTGTCTCCATACATTAAGCTTAATAGTATGGTTCCCCATATTTACCAGCTAAAAACCACCTCCCTGTATGTTCAAATTTAAACTCTTATTGTTTGTTTACTTACTTCAAATAATTTTTCAAATTTCTCTTATGTAACTGATCATGTCACAATAAATTTTTTATTGAAGTAGGAAAAACACAAATGATTCAAATTAAACAAAGGAAAAAGGAAGAACGAAAAGAGGAAGGAAAGAAAAGAGGGAGGAAGATAACAAGAGGAAATATATACACAGAAAAAAGAAGAGTAAAAGATTTTTCAAACCCAAATCATTTCCAAGCTGTCATATTTTCCTCATAATACATTAAAATTAAACCCATATTCTCTGTGCCAACATCCTCAGCTTCTGTTCACCTCAGTTACCCCACATAGCCAGCTAATTCATAGCACCTGTTCAATTGCACTTAACAAGATGAACCATGCATAAGCTCTTCAATCAAAACATATCCAAAAAGTATTTTCTTTCCCACTCTCTATAATGCAAGGAAATATGAATTACATATATATGCAATTATTGTTTATTATCCAACTGATTACATAAATGTTATTTTTACTTATAGAGATAATAAATAAGTGTCAGGGTAAATTATTTTAAAAGAAAATTAGGGGAATTGATTTAAAACATCTATCTGGGCCTTAAGAATTCTAAACCCTAATGAAATGGTTTTCATTTTTATCTTGTCTTCAGAGGTTGAACTGTGTAATAGTAAGGCTCTTTACAATGCTACGGTTCTACGATTATAAAAGCACCTTTTGTTTATTAAGTTTCTACACACTTTTGGGGGGATATCACTGTTCACATCTTGAAAACTGTAAGAATAGTCTAGTGGAGACTTAGAAACAAGACAAAAGGAAAGCGTTCAAATCTGGATTCAGATTTTGCTGTTTTGTGAACTCCGCCATGAGTTCTTCTCAGGAACTTGGGGGAAACATCACCCACGCTGCTCTGCAGCTTGGTGACTTGAAGCCTTAGCATTCTAATGAACCACAGGGTGGTATATGTAAGTCTCTGCTGAGGGTAAGGACAAATTCTTACAGGCAGTACATATATATCAGTACAGGTGCAACTCTGTAAGATTGGGAAGAGTTGAATTGCCTTGAAAATTTCAAGGTATTGCCATCGGGAATGTGAGATTCTCAGTTCTTGGTTTGATTAGGAGGTTCAAAAGATGGCACACAGTTCCAGGACATTTCCTTCTCTTCAGAGAAGGAGGAAAGTGGGCTGGTATATTCAGAGAAAAGGCGTAAGAGACCCATAACACCATAGAGTCAGGTTGACTGGTGATGTTCTTTCATGAAACCGGACAGTTAAAAAACTGGATATTAGTACTCCTTTCAATCCGGAAAGTGCAAACAACATAATCAACCAAGGAAATAATGTCATTGGGGGGAGGGGAGTAGCTGAGAGATTTAAAAATTATGATGGCTACATTTTTTGACAAAGAACTTAAAATAATCTTTTAAAGAAACTCAGAGAACAAGAGAATAGAGAATTACAGCTAAGTGAAACAGAATGATTAATAAAATATAGAATTCAACAAAAAAATGAGAGATCAAAAAGAAAGAACTAAAAAAAAATACTGGACCTAAAGACTGCAAAATAAAAAAGAGTGAAGAAAGTATGAAACACTATTAATGAAGCAATATATAAAAATGGGAGTTCCAGTACTGAAAAATGAAATTCTTAAAAAATAGTAATTAAATTGAACAGCATAGGCAAGAAATTACACATCACAATCAAGTGGGATTTATACCTATTATATAAAGTTGTCTCAGGATATGCAAATCAATAAAAGTGATATACCATGATAACAGAAATAAAGCTGAAAGTCTTATGGTTATTTCCATAGGTGTAGAAAAATGATTGGAAATGTTAACATCCTTTCATGATAGAAAGCAAACAAACAAATAAAACAAGCTAAAAATTTCAATAAATGAAAGAAGAGAAAAGAGATGAATAGTAGAACACAGTAGAGGAGAAGGGAGTGGAGGAAACAGAGAGGAAAGGAGGGAAGCAGTGAAGGAAAAAAAAACTATTAAGGGCAATGAACAAGCCAACTACCGTCAACAGGGCTGAGGGTACAGTTCAGTGGCAAGTACTTGCCTTGCAAGTGCAATAGCCTGAGTTTGATTCCCATTAATCAATCAATCAAACAAACAAACCTTGACTGTGATATGTCTATATCTATATCATCTATATCTATATCTATATCTATATCTATATCTATATCTATATCTATATTTATATCACTGTTGTACTTCTTAAACTTATACAGTTTTTTAAAATGGAAAAGCCAGATTTAACATAAAACGTGGAAAATTAAATTTTAGACATTATTGTTACCTATATTTTTCTGTGTGCCTATAAGCAGAATGGTCTTAATTTAATTGCCCAAATAGAGACCCTCTTGAGAAATAAAAAGGCTGGTTTTAATGACTGTGCCAAGATCAAAAACTGTAAGCCTGGACTGTCCTAGACAAAATTGAAATGTGTGGTCTCTACACATATTAACCATTTAAACATTGCCAATTTAGAGTTGATTTATCAATGTTTGTATAAAATACTTCCAAACTTTTGCCACAGATCTGCCAAAAATATGATAATGTTGTTTAAACAATGCTAAAGCCTGTTGTTTTTAAGTGGTTGAAACTTTTTATTTTATCGCTGTGGAAAAAGTGTATTATATAGAATTATAATTATGGTAGAGAAACATGAAATTTAATCTAAAATAACAAATATTCCTGTTCTTTTTCTACTTTTTAAATACTATCACATCAAATATTCTATAATAAAGTGTTCTGAAATGTCATATTTAATGTAAAATATATATTTGGTTATTTTTCTTGGTAAGAGTATGAAATTTAAAGGTTAATGTTTTTATATTAGTTAATTTGGCTCATATTCCTGGCTATGTTGTATCTCTAATTTCAATCAAGTGTCTAACAAATGCATATGCCAGTTGGGATGACTATGGGAAAACCCACTGCAAATATTAGGGAAATAATTGTGATCATTTAAAATCTTAGTGATGGACAACCTCAAAAGAGTTCTTTAATTTAATTCAACACAATTTGAGTATCTATTCTATGTCAAGAATCCTCTTCAATACATAATGATGAAAGGAAATAACCTTTACCCTCAAGGAACTCACAATCTATGAGCAGTCCAAAATTTTAGGCAAAGATTATAATATAATGTGAGACATCATATGATAGAAATTTATGTCAGGTATTCTGGGGCTGTAAGAGCCAAAAAAAAGAATATTCATCTTGTGAAAATGTATCGCTAATAGAGTATTTCTGATGGAAAGCTGCAAGGCCAACAATTTTAGGTAGAGAAGATAATAAAAGTTATGTTAGATGAGAACTGGAACATGTACATACATCAGCATCAAACACTATGACACTGCACAGCAGGAGGGAGGAGGCTGAAGGTAAATGGTTGGGGGTTGAGAATTAAATGTGAAAGGGTATCTGACTAATGGCAGAAACATGTAGGCATGTCTTCCTTTTGGAGTGGTAGGGTAGGCATTCAGGAAGCAAGGAAAGCTATTGGTGTTGCCTTTCTGTTACATTAAGGCAGATAAATAGAAGGGACATTTCACAGACAGTCAATCCTCTAAATTCTTACTTGGCTAAGACAGCAAATACATGCCCATCAGACTTTGTTACTGTGAAGCATGTTCTGAACTGAAAATGTTCTGAAAATTAGTGGAAAAACAGAGGTAGGTGAATGGATAATATAAGAGACATTTCACTAATTTCAGGACCTTGGTGATAAAGAATAATATAACCCAGTAGATAGATTCTTTAATCATCACCAAGGATCTCCTTAGCTAGCGTTCTGATGTTCTGATGAATGGTTTCAGAACTGCTTCCATTCTCCGAACTGTAGGTTGACCTCCTTCCTGGGATTCTAGCCATCTGTTAGGGAATTTAGAGTGCATTATTGCTAGTCCAAGCATTGGAAAATGGGTAAGTGATAATGACAGAATACACATTTCCAGACTTCCCCATAGAAGGGCTACAGAGATATACTTACATGCTACACAAAGATCTTTATGATTTATAATTGCAAAGTATTAGAAATACCCTGGGTTACTTCTTGATTGCCAATCATGGAGTGAGAATCTCAGTCAATCAAGAATTCCACTAGTTAATTCTATAACAATTGGGTTCTATAGCCATTTTTGCTGAAGAGGCTATAGAAGACTCTTTTCTTCAGAGCAAGACCCTACCTACTTGACAATGCAACGACTGAATCTTATTCTCCTGTTATCATCACAACTACTACTAATATGAGTTTTCATTAACTTAGCACTGTATCATCTGCAAGAAGGTATCACTTTTATACTTTTGTTTACTCTTTACAAAAAGCAAAGGCTAGAGGCATGGGGAACATGCACTTATGTTGTATGTACATATGAATTAGTTCTTATTAAAGTTACAGAATGTTCAATCTGTGATCTTAAGATGATTTTTTTCATTGCTGTCCTTTGCTAATTATTACTGTATGTTAGTTTTATCTGTTTGGATAAAAAGTTCTAGCATCCCTTAGAATCAATAAAGATTCTGCTCTCAGAGCAAACCACAAGGAAAGAAAGTGAATAAACTTCAAAGTGAGTTTTTGAGCCAATTATTCCTTCAAAGCTGAAGTAGTAGCCACAAAGATAGGGTTATTATATCTCAGAGAGGGAATAAGGTGATGCATTTTGAAAACTAGGCCTAATATATCATGTCTTAGAGCAAAATTGGAAACCTCTGTGGTATGCTTGTTGTGTGTGCATGCGTGCGTGCGTGCGTGCGTGTGTCTGTGTGTGTGTCTGGGGTGGGGATCTTAAAATTCAACATAGACTTCCTTGCCAAGCCATGTTGGTAATAGAAATAGGTCTGCTTTTCAGTTACTTTTGCTTTGGACCCCCTCTAACTTTGTCCTGATTTCTGGTATGTAATGGAGATGGAATGAGTAGATTCTTATAGGAAGAAGTATATGTGCAAGTTCTAGATCTACTGCTCAAATGACAGGTCATGTACTCTCTGTTTTATGAAGCTGCTGATCTACTCCAGACCATCTTCAAGTGTGCGCCATCATTTATGGCAACTTTCCCAGTTGTTTAGATTAAAAGAAGTGCTCCTTCTTCATGATTTCCTGTCCTTCTTCCCACTCCCGTAGGCCATCTTACAGTTTCTAACAAAGGGCAATTCAAGTAAATAAGGCCTTTTGGAGCTTTTACAGATTTGTGACAGTTCTTTTTTTTCTCCAATATTTCCTTCAGGCCAAAAGGAAAATAGTTTGCCAGGTTGTAGAAGCAAGATACAAAGCCAAAAAAGTGCCTGTGAAGTAACATTCTTTCATTCTCTCATTCGTTCTTTTCTTTTTTCCATTTACCATTAATAGAAAGGATATGCTATGTATTAGCACAATTCAATGTCTGGGACAGAGTTAGGGTTCAGATACAGTCCTTACCTAATGAATTCACTGCCTGATAGGATAAAACAGATAAACCAAACAACAGGAGCATGACTAGAATTACGTAGAAAGATAGAGGAGAAAGAAGTTGTACAGATTGAGGAAAGAGAAAAAGTAATTTCTTGCTGAGATTAACGCTAGAGGTGACTTTTAAATTAGGAGTAGGCAGGATTTAGCCAGGGAAAAAGGTAGAAAGATAGAGGAGAAAGAAGTTGTACAGGTTGAGGAAAGAGAAAAAGTAATTTCTTGCTGAGATTAATGCTAGAGGTGACTTTTAAATTAGGAGTAGGCAGGATTTAGCCAGGGAAAAAGGTGGAATCGGGATGGGAAAATACTTCTCCAACTAGATAAGACAGCCTGAGGATCTGTTGAGCAACTGAAGGAAGAAAAGTAGGGATGGAGCAGCTACCAACTTCTTATGTGGGGCAGAATGTGAAAGCAAGTGGGGAAGAAATGAGATCAGAGATAACAGGTCACAGAGTGCCTTGCTTAACTACACCAAGCAACATTATCTTTATTACAGACAAAGAGAGTCTCTGGAGGTTTAAAAAGGAAAGAACATGGCTAGATATGCAGTTTGGAAGGATCATCTTGCCAGTGGGTAGAGAAGGGATTTAAGGGACTGAGAGTCAAGGGTGTCAGTTTAGAGTCAGGGCACCAGTTTAGAGTCATTTTCAGTAATCCAGGCTAGATTTACAAAAGGATTACACACTGTATCATTGGAGAAAAAGTGATACTTTGGGGAGGGGATGTTGGATAGCAGTTAGAGAAGTCATTATCAAGAAGTGCTATCCACGATTTAGGTTCCTAGTTTGAGAGACTGGACAGATAACGGTATACTCCTTAAGAATTTATAGGGAATCACCTTTTCTATTCCTCTAGTTTTTATGAGTGGGTTTTTTCTTTTCTTAAGAATACTTCGTTTGCTTTTTTGATTTGGTGGTAATGAAAAGAATGGTGGATTATAAATAGACAATATGGAATAGCTACACTTAAAATGTGCGTAAGACCCTGAGAGGGAAACAGAATTGATAGAAATACAGGGGGACAGTTTAAATAGAACTATTATTACCACAGGTACCAAAGAGAATAGAAAGTATAAAAAAAAAGAGCTCTCCATTGTCAACCACACACACACACACACACACACACACACACGCACACACACAGAGGATAAAATGATAAAAATTTGGTGGCTGTAATCAGTAACTGTCCTTTTAGAGACTACTATTCATTTATCTTAGGCTAAGGAGAATGTATAGAAAAAGTTTCACTATTTCTTTGGGAAATACAAGGTGAAAATTCTCTGCTCTAAGAACAATCTTCTTTGATTGAACATGTCCTCTTTATCCTGGAAAATTCTTGGCAGCTCGTATTTTGTGATGAATCTATTTTGAGGTATTGCACCAGCAATTTCCTCCCTCACTTTTATGTGATGAGGACTGGGATGCTACATTTCACAATGGAACTGGCATTCATTTTCTTCACACCTGTGAATAAGTTTCTAGGCTTTCCTAGAACCATAATTCTTCAGTCATGACTTGACCCAAAGAATTCCCTTAAAATAAATTAAGAGAAATGGAGATCTTGGGCAATGGTGCATCTTGGGTCCATAGTGGGTCTTGGACTTTAGGAGTCAAACAGAAAAATTAGGGAACAAAAACCGGGGTACAGGTATGTTTTGAGGGAAAGCAGCCCATCAGTACTATAGTTGTGTCTGTAGGAAAAATGATTTTAAGTCTGCAAAAACAAAAAGAAATTTGTGGCTAATGAGCCCTAATATTATAAATGAGGATTATGGAGTGAGGCTTAGGCACCATGGAACTGAGTAAAGGAGCATTTGGGGGTGAGGAGGTAGATTTACTTCTTTGCTGCTGTATCTGAGAGATGCTATCAGGTTAGTAATGGAGCAACTGGTCATTGAAATGCCTTTGTGAAATGGACAGGACTTTTCGCAGGTGGACACATTATCAAATTTTGATGGTAGTGATAGATAGATAGATGTGGTAAGAAGATTTCTAAACATCTTTGATATCCTCTGTGCCTGTAAGGCATCTGCAAATATGTTCCTTGGAAAACTAGACTTTGTAAATATAACCTGGTTTGTTCAATGTTTGACCTTAAAATAGGTAGAGTGTCATAAATTATCCATGTGGGCATATTGTAATCACATGAGCTCTTAAAATCAGAAGAGGAAGGTAGAAATCAGGGATACTCAAATCACAGGAAGGATTTAGAACAGTGTTGATTTCTTTAAGATAAGGGGGTGGGGGCAATTGGGACTTCAGTTTTAAAGCCAGAAGGAACTGAATTCTGGCAAAAGTCTGAATGAGCTTGGGGGTGGATTCTTTCCTACAGCATTCAAAAGCTGCAGATCTACAAACCTTGGGTTTTAGCCTTGACGTCTCTGAACTGAAAACTCAGTCACATCATGCTAGACTCTAACACACACAACTATGACAGGATAAGTGGATGTTATTTTAAGTGGCTAACATTGTGACAATCAAAAATAGAAGCCTATCACTCATAGGGTGGGGTGGAATTATTAAGGAAGCATATTGAGAAGGAAATAAATATTTTAGGATAGTTGGGATGCTTGGACGGACCAGAAGTATAGAATTTACTTTGAATATTGACAGGAATGTGATCTCATTTTGTTCTCAAGTTTGGAGAATCAGGAATATGTTATAATTTAATGTAGGAGAAATGTAATAATTTAATATAGGAGAAATAACAAAGATAACACTGAAATGACACAAGTAAAGTAATGAGACTCCACATAGCAAGAAAAACAACCTCAGGAAAAAAAGAAGCTGAAAACTTGAACTTTTGCCAGGACAACTTTGTATTTTTCTACAAGATATGGAAAATTATATTTAGAAAATGTCTGTCTGAATAATGCAGAGATAAACAAACTATGTATATATAGTATAGTATTCTGTAATATATATATTTGCCCATCCAGCTGATCTGTCTCATCTGACATATCTGTCTAAAGGCTTTCTTGTTTTAAGTAATGAAATGTTTAATGTTTTAGATTTGCAAGCAAGTCCACTGCTTTGCATTCTTTTCATAAATTCTTGTATCAGAACTTTTTCATGGTCCTACAGTGTTACTCAGCGTTGGCTTTTGCAACCAATTCTTCTCTTTCTGTTTTTCAATTTTTAAATTGAAACAGGAAGGAGTGATGTCTTATCATGTTTTTGAGTCATAAGTTAATGAATATGAATCATAGGTAAATGACAATACTATCCACTCAGTCACCCAAGATAGACATATGGTTCATTCTAGGGTTTTCCTTCTTCGCCCTCATTAAGTCAGAGATTCTATCTCTTTAATCTCTCCAGTACCTGCATGTTTCTCTCTAAGTGTTGCATCACACACTAATTCTTAACTGAACTCATGTGATCACCTCTTAATTAGTCTTCATCCCTCCCCTCCCCTGTCTGCATGCTTTCATCCCTGAAATCACATTATCTTAAGGAATAACACATCAGATCTTATGTTTTTGCTTAAAATACTTCTCCAGTATCAAAGGCTTTCTGGATACATTCAAGCTTAGCACACAAAATCCTCAAAATGTAGAAGTTGTCTCTCCAGTCACCTCATGCATTCTCAATTCCTTATTTCTCTCGAACTTTCACTGCTATGTGTTTCTTTAAACACGCTCACTTCGGCTCTCAGTGTATCCTAATCTGTCAGCATATGCTTCTCTTTGCCTGAACTGTCTTTGCCACAATTTTTAAATTCATGAGGAAACAAACAAACAAATATACAAAATTTTATAAGAGAAAAATAAACAAAATTTTATAATTTTTAAATTTATGAGAAAAAACCAAACAAAAGTTTATAATAAACAAAATTTTATAAAATTTATAAGAATTTTATAAGGTTCATCATAATATAAACAAAATTTTATAAACAAACAAATTTTATAAACAAAATTTGTTTATAATAAACAAAATTTTGTGAACAAAATCTTATAAATTTATCAGAGGATAATCATAGCTAATACCCTTTGTATCCTTATTTTGGAAGTACTCAGAGTACAAGACAGAACAAAAGGATTCTTAAAAAAGAAGAAACAAACAGTAACACAAATCTTTCTTTTTAATGAACTATTCTATTGTTTCAAAAATGTTTTCATATATATGCTAACTTGTCTTATGTATACTACTAGTTTATCTTAGTTCATTGCCACAAAGGTTTTTATTTTATTTTATTTTATTTTATTTTTTTATTTTTTATTTTTTATCAAGCGATGTCCTGTTTCCCAAGCTAACTCTCCTATCACACAGTAACTCCTGTGGAGCAACTTGCAAAGCTCAACCAGTCTGACCTATGCTGAAATTTCTGTGCTGAATGGATATTCTTTTATTAAAACAAATATTCTTTCCTGTAACCATTGTTAACTATGTTGTCATCTCAACTAGTCTGGAAATTCAGTAGGACCCATGCTTCATTTAAGTATCCCTAGAGTTTACTAAAGTATCTAGTACTTGGTCATTTCCAACATGTCTACAACTACTATTCTTATTGATAATGAATTATCCTACTGTTATCATGAAATGATTAAGGGCTGTGTGATTTGATGCTCATCTTTAGCATCAGCTACTCCCATGTTCTTTTTTCTGTATTCATTTTTTTCTTTAGTTTTCTCCTAAGTTACTAAAAGCCTGGGGTAAGGAGATTTTTAGGCATATGCATTAGTAAAAAAAAAATCCACCTTCTTTCATTTGCCAACCTCATGTATCTCTACAAATGTAGGGATGTATGCCCTATTGCTTGTAAAAGGAGATCATTTTGAGTGGATGTTGAGAAGGTGACCCAACTCTTCTTCAGCTACATCATATACTCATCATGCACTCAGTAACCTGTTTTTCTTGTATAAAAGCATGACTCTCTCATCAGTGTAATGGAAGCATCAGACACCTCACTGTAAGTTAAACAATTTAGTTAGGCAAAACACCTTGCATCTAAAACATCCATTGTTTCATTCTTGTTTTAAAAAATGAGTCAGGGTCTCACTATGCATAGTTCAGGCCAGCCTTGCACTTGCTTATGTTGCCCAGCCTGGCCTCAAACTCATGGCGGTTCTCCTGCTTCAGCATACTGAATGCTGAGATGGCAAGCGTACACCTCCACGCCTGGCTTGTGTCATTCTTAATGAGCAGTTAAGATATGCTTTTGACAGAATGAAACATCAGAGTTCATAGCAAACCCTAAAAAGGAAACTGACAATATTTTGTTCAAGAAAGGTAGAGGAAGATTAAGAGACAGTGCACTATCAATACTATAAAGACCTCATATGAAATGAGAGGAGACTATGTAGGTTATTATTTATTTGACCATCACAATTTATTATGCATTTTTGGAAAGCAATATGACAATGTGCATAACAAACTTTATAGTATTCATATCAGTTGAAGCAAAAGCAATAAAAAAAAATTCCCAGAAAAGGAGCTAGTCAACTGTATGACAATTTAAAATATTTTTGTGTTGATAGAATTCATAAGTGAAAGTGAAACACTAAATAATAAAAATACTTATTATAAATGTTCTTAATATATAAAAGTCTTCTACAAATTACTTAAAATTTCAGTGATCGCAACTCAAACATTGGGAGAATATTTGATTAGATATATTACAGGCTATAAAATAATAGTTAGCAAACAACTGAAATAAATATAAACTTTTCAAAAAGTAAAATAATAAATTTTAAAAATCAAAAATAATAAATTTTAAAAATCAAGATTAATATTTGAAAGTGTATAAGTAGTCTTTACTAACAGTGCAGTGAGATAAGCATTCTCATTGATAGAGTATGGAATTCTAAGTTATTATAGATTTTTGGAAAGCAATTTGGCAATGTACATAACAAGCTTTATAACCATTCATATAATTTGAGCCCTTAATTACATTTCTAGCAAGTATAGAAAAGACATATATTTTATATATTGATACATAACTGTTAATGCTGTGAGGTGTCCATATATATGAATATCACAGGATTATTTTTAATAGTGATTGTTTAGAATTAGCCTGAGTGATCCAAATTCCCATTCTAGGTAATCTAGAGGCCAAATTTGGACTTCAAGTCTGCTGCAAGCAGTAAAATTTAAGATATAGTAATCAGGACTGTGGATGTAGCCCAGTGTGCAAATTCCTGGGTTTAATTTCCAGAAGTAAATTTTAAAAAAGTTAGTAGCTGAAAAAAGTGAACCGACTTGGAATCTAAAGAGAATAGTTGTTTTTACACAGTGAATATTATGTATGAGAAATGGGAGAGACTAAAAGGCATGGCAGAAGTGAAAGGTTTCGGCAGAAGGCGTAGTGAGAAGTTAACGGCTTAGAATTCGCTTGGATTCAGTAACCTGTCCTCTAACGAACCAAAAGGTGAGTGGCTGCACTAGCAGAAGGCACCTTTTGAAAGCAAAGTCCATGGGAGCCGAGAAGGAAACCTTCTGGAACCAGTAATTTGTTTTCCCTTAGAGTAGATAATCTAAACGTAAACATTTTATATTTTTATCAAGAAGCAAATGACTGACTATTGGTTGATCCATACACACATGGGACCTGTATTTCCTGACTTACCAACAGCATTTTGCTCAATAGCTGATTTCCCATGACTTTCTCATAAATGATACAGATATAGACATGGACATATGTATAAAATCTATATTACTACTTTTAAGACAATATTTAAAATTGTATCTTAAATTTTAATTATAATGAAAATAGTTATACTCATTTCCTTGCCTGTACCTATTTTAATTTGCAGGTAAAAACTGAAATATATCTGTGCATTTAAAAATATGCGAAAGTCACATACATACAAAATAATAATTTTTTTTTTTTTTTTGGTACTGGGGATCGAACTCATGACCTTGCACTTGCCAGGCAGGCACTTAAGCCGCTGAGCTAAATCCCCAGCCCACAAAATAATAATTAATAGTCTTTCCTCAAAACTAGCTAATGAAGCTGCCATGCCTATTGGAAATGATATCAATGCTAATGGTACAAAGAACCACCTCCTTAAAGCACATTATCTTTTCTCATTAATGTTATGATTATTTATATGCAAATAAATGCATCATCCATTTTTTCTACCTAGACATTTCAGAAATTCAGACTTACACATTCATCTATTATAGTCTACAGTATTCCAGATATTCCACAAGCAGTGTAAATTCAACACATTCAAAACAGAATCCTTGATCTTCCCTCTGAATTACCAGCATCTAAATTGTCTACGTTACCTCTTTTTGGCACCTGTGTTTATTGGAAACATGTTTTAGATTTAGAACTATGTTTGGCTCTTCTCATTCCTCATACTCCCTTTCCACTCAATAACCAAAATTATGCTTCTTTTTTTGCCCTAAAAGTATCCCCTGCTGGGTTCATTATCATCTTACTTCCACCACTGCCCTAATCCAGGCTTGTAGCAGCTGCTTGCGTATTTGTCTCCTTGCCTTCTGCCTCCTGATATCTCTTCATTCACCTTCCACACTGTCCATGGGTGTTTCTCACACACAGATTTAGTCACACTGATGCCTAGTGCAAATCCCTTTCATTGACTCACTATCACCTATAGCATAAATTCCAGCTTCTTAATTTCATACACATGGCTCTTCATGTCTTATTGTTGCCAGTCCAAAGTTTATGCTTTAACAACTCTAACCTGCTAATAGTTGCTCTTGTATGTTCCATGCTGTCCTTTGGATTTATGTCCTTGTGCATGCTGACCTCTGGCCTAAATATTATTCCCATATTCCATGCCTGGAAATATCTATGCATTCTTTAGGAATTAGCTGTGGCAACTCCTCCTCTGGAAAGCCTGGTCTTTTCCCCACTCTAATTCTCTCTGTGCTATCCTCCGTGGTTGGAAGCACCCTGGGTATGTCTATCTTATTGCATTTCCAAATCATTTTATAATTGTCCAAGTCTGACTTTCTCCAAAACAAGATACTCCTTGAGGGAAGAAATTGTGTCTGTTTATCATTTTTCAGATTACTTAATGTGCTCAAGACACAGTAAAGTCACTATTGAAATTTAGAAGATAAAGTAATAATGTTGGAAGGGTATATTGAACTGTTTTCCCAAACCTTTGGGGATTAAGAATATGATAATCAGACATGGAACATAACTTTGTTAATAAATGTGAAAGAAATCCTGTCATGAAGATTTAGACTTGAAAAGGACACATATACCTCTAACTAATAAGAAAATGATTCTTAGCTCATAAAAGATGGGATAAAAGTCAGGGTAATATAAGGAATGTGTATTCTTCATAAGGAAGAGGTTGAATAATGTTCAATAGAAAAACAATATTTTAGTGATAAATTTAGCTTAATTTCAAATATTTTTAAAATACAACCACATTTTAGAATAGAAAATCCCCACCATTACCTTAACCACATCTCAACCTTTCCTTTCCAAAATACCCTAAATGTGCCCTAAAACGTAGCAGAAACAGAGACCACTGTCCATCCCTCTCTGTTTCGAGAAGAAGCCACTAGCATTCAAGAAACTTCTTGTCATTCTGTGTAAACAATAAAAAGAAGGAGATTGAAGCAGGGTCTGGTGGTACAGGCCTGTGATCCCAGCGCTCATGGAGGCTGAGGCAAGACTACAAGTTTGACACAGTTTGAGCACTTTAGCAACTTCGTGAGATCCTGTCTTTTGCTTGTATTTCTTTCATCCATCTTTGGCAGCACCTCCAACCGTGTTTCTTGCACACAGATCTAGCCACAGTAGTCCCTAGTGCAAATCCCTTTCAATGACTCACTATCGCCTGTAATGTAAATTCTTAGTTCCATATAGTGGCTCTTTGTGTATTAGTGTCAGTGTGAGATTTACATTTTAGCACAGCTCAAGACTCGTAAATAAAAAAATAAAATAAGATTTTAAAAGTCTAGAGTTACAGCTCAATGCAAAGGCCCTGAATAGAACAAAAGAGTTGAAGTTGAGCCATCTTTATTTTGTATGAAAGGTGGCACGTCTTAGGATAAGGTAGCTCAGGGGTAGCATGAATAAAAGAATTAAGAGGAAGATAACACAGTGGGAAGGAAAATAGGAAAAGGGTCTGAGATTAGAGGATGAGAGTATGTTCATGTGATCTATCTTCTGCAGAACTAAGGAGAATCCATCCAAACTTAAATCACAAGTTTGCCCCTTCCATTGTATAAAGAAAGCAGGTTATGGGTGTTGACATTGCATTCTAGTCTATATTCTGTCCTTCCCCACCCACATGACTCTGCTTAGCTTTGGCTCAAAGTTCAGTTTAGTTTGGTCAGTAAATGCTTCCATTTTTAATAACATCTAGCACGTACTCAGTGGAGGGAAGGTGGGTGAGTCACGTTCAGAGTAAGGAGCACATGTCAACAAGTGTATTAGTCTGGTGGATATTGACCAATCTTTATTATGATGATTTTTTAAGAATAATTTTTTCCAGAGTTATTTTTCCTTCCCCTTAAATTTGAGAGGACAGAACACAGTTCACAAGCCCAAAGTTTTGCTAAGAATTTAAAAATTCTTAGAATTCATCAAATTCATAAAAAAATTATAAGAAGTTATGTTTGAAGACTGTATTGCGGAGCTGGATGGTCACTGAGACAAGCTGTTACA
This sequence comes from Dolichotis patagonum, assembly GCA_004027295.1. Classification (NCBI taxonomy): domain Eukaryota; kingdom Metazoa; phylum Chordata; class Mammalia; order Rodentia; family Caviidae; genus Dolichotis; species Dolichotis patagonum. The sequence goes on along the minus strand of PVJX010020540.1, from coordinate 13,173 downwards.
TTCTTGAGCATAATAAACATGTCTGTGCAAATGATAAAGGAGATATATTTAGCTTTGGATCCCTAAGACACTGGGACTCCTGTAAGAAGAATCACAGCTCCTGGTAATTTGATTTGGATGGTGATAATCACAATGGTGATATCTAATGTAAATCTGGACTTAAAAGACATTTAGTACATTTTACTTGCGTAAACTTAATGTTGTGGTTCTATGTGAACCAGATAAATTTGGATTATAACAATAGAAAATGACATACATCTCATAAGAAAATGATCCAAACATATTGAATTTGTGAGTTATATAAGAGAATTTGTGAGTTACAGAGCAAAAATAGTTTCTTACGTAGCTTGGAAAGTAAAGAGATATTTAAGTAATGGATAATTCAAATTTACCTGAGGATTGCACACTAACAATTGAAAATGGAAAACATTTTAATAGCCTGAAACTATAAAAGAAAAATCAACTGGGTTAAAATGTTCAGATGACTGCATTTCAACTTCAGACATGATTGTGACCAGAGGCTAAATTCTTGAACTTCATGTACCACATTTGTGCAATAAGTTGAGTTAGAGGGTTGCATGGTAATTCAACACGGTTATTAAAACATATGGAGGCTAAAATTCTGATATAATACTTTGTATTATAACCTGAATTGTGGGATCTGGAAACAATTCTAATGAGGAATATTCTGTTTCATAATTTGCTCAACTTGTAGCCTGCTTTGGAGCTGGTATTTAGAAGAACTAAATGCATATTCACTGAAATAGAAAGAAGAAAATCAATTTAGGTCCTCAGGGTTGTGCCTTTACTACTAACTTGAGGAAAATACAGACAGCCCTCTGCTTTTGCTCTTACTTCTTAAAAACAAGAGTCAAACATGATATTCTGTGTTTGTGTAGGGGGCACCCTCCCGTTCCCCTCAAACTGATGAAGGGGCCCTTGCTTCTGCTGAACCTCTCAGTCTCCATCACAGTCTACAGAACTTTTGCTTTCATTTAGCTTCCTGAAAAGTGAATCCTGAAAATAGAGAAGAGTGTAGAAGCTTCTCAAAAATCTAAAAATAGCACTACCATACAAACCAGCTGTCATAGTTTCGGTCTAGTGATCCCTCCATATCCTCATGAGATCATAGGCAAGCTTTTAGGAGATTGGATTGTGGGGGTTGTACAACTGGCTTGGTTCTGGGAGGCTGTGTCCAGTCTGAGGAGAAAGGTCAATGGGGACATGACCCGGATGGGTTCCTCTCATCTCCTAGCTCCTCCCTTGATTCTTCATGCTTCGTTTCTGCCATACCATGAGCAGCTCTCCTAGGTCATACCTTTCTGCCATACCCTGGAGGCAATCAACAGTGACCTGAAACCTCTATAGACTGTGAGTCAAAATCAACCTCTCCTCCTTTAATTTAATTTATTGCTATCAGGCATTGAGTCCCACTGATGAAAAGTGACACAAACCATTTCTTTTTTATATAGATGCAAAAGCAGTTGTATTAGAATGTAAGGGAGATACTTGCATGACCAGGGTTATTACAGCATGAAACACAATAATGAAGATATGGAATCAGCCTAAAGACCCATCAAGTGGGTAAAGAAAATGTGATCTATCTACCTATCTATCTTTATCTATGTACCTGTCAGGTACAGTGAAATTCTATCATTTTCAGCAAAATGAATAGAACTAGAGAAAACCACGTTAAGCAAAATAAGTCCAACCCAAAGAAACAGGTACACATGTTATCCCTCACATGTAGAAATAAAATAAAAGTAGTTGACCTGAAAGTACAATAGCCAGTACAAGACATTGGGACAGGTGTGGTGTAGGAATGGGTGAAGGTGGATAATACACAATCTGCATCCATGGAAATGTCACGATGAATTCAATTAATATGTATAATTAATATGTGTTGACAAAAACTGGAAAAAAAACCCAAAAACAAGCAAACAAAAAACATCCTGGACTCAGAGCTTCCCCTGATACAGCAGCTACTATGGAAGCAACCCCTAAACAGCTGCAAAACTCCATCAGCTTTTCTTTCTCCATTTTCCAGTGGAGTTGAAGAAGTCTCCCTTCATCATTGGGGTTGAAGAAGAAGTGCTATTGATGAAAAACAGAACATGCAAAAACACTTTTACACTTAAAACAAGTTTTATAAGTAAAAGATAGTTATCAGTTTGCCCTGAAAAATTTACACAGGCACATGCACACACCTTGTTGAAGTAACAGCATTAAAAAGTCTATCTAACTGCCACATGCAATATTGTTGGAAAAATAACATGCTTCTAGTAGACCTCTAATGCCTGGAATGATCATTCGTACAATGATACACTGGTCATGATTAGTCAGGAGTCTAGGTACATTTTAAATTAGTAAGGAATTCATTTTATTATGATTCATACCTGTGGAAACAAGTTTATCTCAATCAGAGTCAAGGCATGTAATATAGTCACTTTAGATGTGTTGTGAAATCAACTAAATCTTTATGGGTTAACTGGAAATTACCTAAGAACTAATCAGCTGCTTTGTGAATGTAAACAAACGTGGAACATCAAATGCTGACATTTAAGGCATATAAATCAAGGCAATCATCCTTGACTGGTACCTTTCTAAGAGTATTTAAACTATTAGATCAATTTTACATGTCAGTATCTGGTAATTTAAACAACTCTTTTGAAGATAACAATATACAATACAACAATCATTGTTAAATACCTATCATCTTGATTTGAAAGCCTGTGTTGTTATTGTTTGGGGTTTTTTTATTGTTGTTTATCTCCTTTAATTTTTTTTGTTTTATGTGTTTTATTTTGTATTTTATATAAAAAAGTATTTAAACAAGATATTCACAAAGGAGCAGAGCTATTGGTACTGAAAGCAGGACTGGATAAAATGTTGGGAAATTGATTTCAAAGTCTGACAGTGCTAGTAAGCTGGAAAGGTTACTATTTCACTTTACATTAATACTTTGTATATCTGGTACCATACAGCAGCTATATAGTAGGTTATTTCTAATATTACCCAGGATGTTGAAGTTTTTATTTCTATCATATGATTAATTTAGGGAAGCAGCATTAAATAGTTTGTTAAGCTAAGAAATTATTTGTACAGAATAGACAATTTTGAGAAGTAGTCTGGCAGTTGTCTCTCTCATAAACGGAGCAAAATAATAATCTGTTGTGTTTTAGAGCCTATTTCTGCTGTATGAAATCTTTCCTCAAAACACAAAAGGCTCAGATTCTTTGGGAAAGGTGCCATGGAAAGGAAATGAAAGCAGTAGCCTGGCCATTGCTGGTGAGGACTGTTGAACTATTTGGAGGCTTGTTTATCTGCAGGTTAGCTAAAATTCTGGTTAAGAATATGAGCTGGCGTTCCCTCAAACACAACATTTTCTGTGAGGCTTCCAATACTTCTGTAAGTAATGTCTCAGAAGAATAGCTCCCCTGGCATTATGATGATGTTTCTAATTCCTTTTTAAATCTAGAAATCAAAAGGCATTCAAATATTATTATTAGTTTTTCTTTCACTCAACTAAAATTGACATGAGGATAGAACTTTGAGCAGTGATACATTTAAAACTCAACTAACCTTCTCCATATCAACCATGTCCTTTTGTCCAGATTTGTATCTCCTCCTGAGATCTGTTATCTAGGAAAGAGTGTTAGCTTTTATCACCCCTAGGATTCCATTATTTGAATGTGCTGCCTTCATCATAAAACACAAGTCCAAAACTTACCCATCATCTCTTCCATTTAAACCTGTTTTTCCTCCACCATTGCTGTTAGTATCATTCTGGCTAGAAAATTCAGTGATTTTCGACTCCTCTCTTTCCATTCCTAGTGTCATTTTATCCAGTTTGTCATATTTTTCCTTTCCTAATAATTTCTGCTTTCCAACTTTTTAAGCTTCTTACTCCCCTGTGCTTATTCCTACTGGATAATAGCTAGATAACTTAATGAATTTCCTAACTGATCTCCTTATTTCTAGACTTTTTCCCTTGAATACATGTATGTTATTCTCCCTGAAATTTTATTGTATCATAACACACTCTCTTCAGTCAACTGTAATTTAGCACTTTGGCCTGATTTTAATAACGTTTAAAAATGTATTCTACTTAGGAAATCCTAGGAACCACTATTTTGCTTTAATTGATGATTTACTAGCATATATTATGGTGAAACTGAAGAATTTATCAAAAGTATCAAATGAATAATTAGCAGCACTTATATGGGACTAGGAACAGACCAAGTACCCAACTGGCTAATTACAGACATCTCACACTATGTGGGCTACTGAGCAAAGTAGCAGGAGCAATTTAGACCTCTACTTGCAGCTGTTCTGAACTCATTCAAACATAGTTTAAGAACAAGTGTCAGGAGGATCTGATTCCCAGTAAGTTAATTACATCTTAGGATAAAGTGTAGCACTCTTCAAAGGAATACCAAAGTGTCTTGACACCAGCAATGTAAAATTGACAATGTCCAGCAAATAAGTAATGTGCTACATGAGAAAGAAAGAGGAACATTTATGATCAGAAACTGGAAGAAAAAGAAGAATATCAATTACTGGAATAGCATAAGACACAAACTGGCCATTTAGACTTTGACAATTTGTCTCAGCATCTTTGCCTCATCTGAGTCTATCTCATAGATATACTTAAGAATGAACCTGGGAAGGAGAGAACATGGAAGATATGAAAGTAACTCAAATGAAATTTGAAAGAAAAACATCTGAAATAAAAGTATATCGGATAAGATTAATCACAGATTAGACATTGCAGAGGGAAAAATATCAGTGAATTCAAAGACATGACAATAGCAATACTTTCTAAACAGTTAAGAGGCTTAGTGAACATACACCTGAAGTCACAGAGGAAGGCATACAGGAAGAAAGGACCCGAGGGAGTGGTAAGCAGAAGGTTTGGGAAAAATATTAGAAAAAGTAAAAACATCTATTTTTTTCATATTTAATGAAAACTATAAACTGTAGTTATTACAGATTTGATAAAACCTCAGTAGAACAAACATTAAAACAAACAAAAAAACACATCAAGTAATATATACACCAAAGTATGGAAAATCACTGGCAAAAAGAAAATTCTTGAAAGCCAGAGGAAGAGATATTTATGTGTAGAGAAAATGGTAGCAGCTATCTCATCAAAATTTATAGGCTAGCCAGAGAAAATGGAAAGATGTCTTTAAAGTACTCAAAGAAATAAAACTATCAAATTGGAATTCTATACCACTTGCAAATAAAAGAACTGTCAAACAATTTTCAAATCTTTTGACAATAGCTTTCAAAAAACATTCATACAATCCGGAGGTGAAAGTAAAAGTCACAAAGGCGTTTACATATACTTGAGATGAATGAAAGTGAAAACAAATGTATAAAAATATGTAGGATGAAGGAAAAGCAATGCTTAGAGAAAAATTATACCAATAATTGTTTATAATAGAAAAGTAAAAATGGCCAACAATCAATGCTATAAGATAAACAGAAAATAACAAAAATAGAAATCAATAAAATTGAGGACAAAAAAGCAATAGAAATTTATGACTCAAACCTTGTTTTTTGAAAATATGAATGAATTCAATAAACCTCTAGCTAAGTTAGGCAGAAAAAAGGCAGAAAACACAAATTATTCATATCAGGCATAAAAGGGAGTGTATCAGTATATACCCTATAGAGCAGTGATGGCAAACCTTTTAGAGCTTTCAATTGATACAAACAGCCAGCTGCATGCAGCATGTGTGGTGTAGTCTATTGAATTTGGCAACTTAGATTAAATTGACAAGTTCCTTGAAAGACACAAGTTACTAAAGCTCCATTGAAAAGATAACTTTAAGGCCCTACACAGGTGCTCATGGAAAGTTGCATGCTTGCATTGGTCAGTAGGGAAAAAAATTAAATGTACAGTGATGCACAATTCCAGTAGTGCTTCTAATGATGTTCTGGTCATGGGAGATGGTATTTGCAATCAGGAGACTCTTATCAGTGTCTGGAACCAGTTCTGAATTTTATAGCTATGAGATTATTTACGGCCATTTAGTGGGCAAAAGACAGAGACAGTTCCAAACATTCTACAATGCACTGGACAAAAAAGATATTTGCTGTACTTTGTCAAAAATGCGAGTTTGAGGTTAATAACATATGCACACTAGACTAGCTAAAATTAAGAAGACTTACAATAACAGTATTTGCAAGAATGTATGAAAATGGGACGCATGCCATGCAGGTGGGAATGAAAAAAAATGTTACTGAGTCTTTGAAAAAGAGTAAGACAGTTTCTTATAGTTTTTTATGGGCTTACCTATCATCTCCAACAAGCCTAACGATAAGTATTTATCAAAAATATGTAAAGTTGTATCTTCAAAATACTTACATATTTCCCCAGTCACTTTATTCTTCCTGCCATAAAATGTGTAGAACTCAAATGCTACATGGACTATTACTCAGCAATCCAAAGAAATGAGCTGCTAATACATAAAATATAGAGAATCCTCTCCAGACCTCGTCATGATCTGGTGAAGTTTATATTTGTAATTCCTTGAAAAAGCTATTGGAATTATAATAAGCAATTCTAATCTAACACTTCCAGCGTGACCCACAGCAAGAAAAAGGAGATAAACACATATTCTGCAGTGGTGGGGAGCTAAAGGGGTCCTACGTCCAGTTAGAAAAGTGGCAAATGGAACAAAAACCTCAACCCAGGGCTGGACCTGATTTTATTAATTCATGAAGAGGGGCGTGGCTTGAGGGTGAGTGACTGTAAGAATGGTGGGAAGTATGTGAAAACGTGAACTGGGCTATGTAGGTGACAAGATAGCACCTTTGCATCATGCAGAAAGAAGGCGAGGTATGCAGAAAGTAATTTGCATAACACAGCTTGAGGAAACAGCTTGTGTTTCAGGGTCGTGTTTCAGTTTTGATGTCTAGTTATCATACCCTGAGATATCATGGGTGCTTTTTTGAGCCTCAGTTTCAGCTGACAGTGCAGTGTCACTCAGCCTAGCTCTTGCATATTAGTTGGAAGCTATAGTTGGGCATCACTGACCCGTCGCATTGCTTTAAAGACTACACATCAGCACCTTGACTATACCCATTTGCATTGCTCAAAGCCAATTGAGGGGATAAAGAATTATGCTAGCCATCTCTGTACCTATCAACACACAAAATCACAGCCAGGTTTATCCAAAATGGAGACAAATACTGTTCTTTCAAGCAAATCTTCTGCAATAAAATAGCATGGATGTATCTCAAAGTGTTCATCTAAATGTAATAAATAATACCCTAAAGATTGCACACTGTTTAATTTCACTTATAGTCACATGTATAGTACTAAAAAATACATCAATTTGGCCAAGGTAGGGGCTGAGCATTGATTGCAAATGAGTGAAAGTAGATTTTAAGGAATTGTTATGGTTGATACATTGTGCCAGCTTGAGAAGTCTATAAATTTAACTATGGAACTCAGCAGGGAACCAGGGTCTTTACTTTGTAAACATCTTCATCCTGTGCAAGAGGAAGGCAAGCAGATTTTATGAGTGATACACCCATCCTAGAGGGGTAGTGGCCAGTGTACAATATAAGGAAGAAGAGGCTTTCTCTCTCCCATTTTTGTTTTTGTTGTTTTGCTGTCTTCTGCCACCTTGATGTATTTACGCCTGTGCCATGCCATCCTGCAGTACTGAAACCTCCACAAACTATGAGTTAAATAAACCTTTCCTCCCTTAATATTGGGTGTCAGCTATTTTGTCTCAGCAACGAGAGAAAAGTAACCAAGACAAGGTTGATGAAACTATTATTTTCCAAAACTATTGAGTTGTGCAGATTAAAATCTGTAAATCTGATTATAAATAGATTAAACTTCAAAATAATTTATTTTCTAAAAAAGAAGAAATAGCATGCCAAATTAGGGAAACGTCTCTGTAATGATGGTTTCAGTACTATGCAGCCTTTGTCAAAGTTGGGGAAGTCTCATCTCCAAACAGAAAGCTGCCTTTCAATGCCAGCGCAAATCTTCTCTTCAACCATTGTCCAGACCCCTACATGGACAGAGACAGCCTGACTCTCTCTATAAACATATTCCAGACTGAAGCAAGGAAACCAATTTTTCAGCCAAATCCTACCACTGATGAGATTTGAGTGGTGTGAATCTGGGGTACCTTTTAGCCATCCAAATTCCATGTACATTAAAGCATAATAAATGGAAGCTAGAATCAGAAACAAAGGAATCATCATTACTGTTCCTTAGCAGCCTTGCACCTACCACTTTTCACTCTTACTATCAAGTAAGTCTTCTTTTCATATCTGATTCCTTACTATCTTTCAAAGGCTAACTCCTGTTCATTCTTACTGATAATATTTTCCTTAGACCAAGGCTGGCAAACTGCATTTTCAAGGCTCTGAGCTCTGTGGGTGTCTTTCAAAAAGCTTCTAAATATCATTTCAGTGGTACCTGGTGGTGGAGATTGACTGGGGTAGGTAGTACTGTTTGGATGGGAAATCAGACTGGACAAAGACTTCTTTTCCTCCCTGTAAGCAGTTTTCCCTTTCAGGGTGATTGCTTACTCCCTACCTCCCACTGTTTACCTCTGGTGTTCACCAGAGACCTCAAGGATTCAGAACTATGGGGTCATCCTAGACCCTAAGATTAGGTCAGTGGTCCAAGAGAGGAGCCTATCTAGTGTTTGCTCCCATTGATTGGTACGATATTTACTCTATGGGATCAAATGAATTTGTACTGCCAAAATTTGAAGGTAAAGGTTGATTTGGGAGGCATTTTACTAGTGTGGGACACCGAACTGTGAGTTTGAAACTCAGGGTTATTCATGATTCTGGGGACTGAACTCCACATATGAGCCAGGTGTCAACCCTTACTTGTGTTCCAAATAGAGCCCTGCTCAATTGTGCAGCACTCCTTCTCTCTTCAGATCCCACACAATGAGGAACACAGTGGTCTAGAGGTGGTCAAGCCTGCCTTCTCCAAAGGTGTTCATCACCAATGCCTTGCTATGCCAATTGTCCCTTGTAGTGACTAACTACCATGATGACTAGTGTCTCAAGGGACCATCTTATACCATACAGAGCTAAGAATGAGCTTTCCTTGCTTGTCTGTTTTCCTGGTACAACATGTGGAAAACAGGATATGAAAGCAATTCAATACCTAATTACTCTAAGTGTCAGTCTTGCTGATGGAGGTAGTTTAGGATCTTGATGAAATACCGTGTTTTACAATTCCTTTGTACTTTTCACCACAACTAGATTTTTGTTAGGTACCAGGATGTGATTGTCTGCTTGTTTTTGTCTGTTAGATTGAAAGCCCTACAGAATATTCAACCTTCTCAATAAGTCAAACCTTTCATTTAGTGAATCAGATATCTAGTATTTTCTCTTCCTAAAGAATGCTATTAAATAATTTTGGTGTATTGTCCTGAGGTCAATATTCCTCCAATAAAATTAAAAGTATATTTTTTGTTTTGGGTAATTTTAAACAAATTTTATTTTTGAAATCTTTTATAAGACCAAAGACTTAGCCAGTTTTATCATGGAATGCAAAAAATGAAAAGCAAGTTAAAAATGAACACAGATTTCTTGGGCATAAAACACGTGTCTCTGTTTTTACTGGAAATCATTTTCCCTTTCAGTATGTACATCTTATGGCATTGTGCTGAGCCTGACAGAAGCAATTCTGTTTTTCTTTCTATGGTATGTGGTATGGTTTTACAGGTCGATGTGATATATTTAAGGATGACATGAAAGTCATCATGAGATTTATGGAATTGACCAGAATTTATTGCAGACAGATTTTTCCTAATAGCCTAAGCCTGATTTCAATTTGGATGATGAATGCACTCAATTTAAATTTCCTTTTAGCATATAGACAAATCAATAGTAAAAGAAAATGCATTTGGAATAAATACCTGGTTACAAATCTATCAAAAATTTGTGCATTAACTGTAACCAGAAAATTTTCATATTGTTATATATTTTTCAAGGATGAATATTTTATTGTATATGTATGTTACATTTTTTAATTATAAAGGGAATAAAATCAAACAAAATGAAACAGAATAAAACCAATAAAAAGAAAACAACAAGAGTGATACAGGATTTCAAAACAAGATAATAGGGAATAAATAATGGCTACCATAATGCCTCTTGTTATCTTCAAAATAGCTTCCCATACCATCAGACATATCACAATCTAAAAAACCAAAATGCAATAAAAGCAAACCAAACAAAACAATGAAAAACGATATAAGATTTCAAAATAAGATAATAGAAAAATAACAATGGTTACCACCTTCCCTTTTTAGACATTTCTTTCCTTTTCACTTTCACAATAAATCTATTGTACATTTTGGATCCTACTAACTCTTCAGTTTTTTATGCTATGGAAACAACATGATTTTCCCCCATGTGAGTTCAAAATATTTCACTCATGAGCATGATTTCAAGTTGCATCCATTTACCTACAAAAGTCTTGAAATTATCCTTTGTAGCTGAGTAGATTTCCATTATATAAAAATACTATATCTTTATTATATATTTTTCAGTTGATGAACAAGATATCCCTGCTCTCTTCTGGAGCATTGTCTTCTCTGACCTTCAGTCCATGAATTTCTTTTCAAGCCAGATGTGTTTCTTCTATGCAGCATACTGATGGATTCTGCCTCCTCATCTACTCTGTCTGTGTTTCTTTTCAGTGGTGAATTGAGACCATCTATATTAATGGTTATGACTCATATGCACTGGCTTATCCTTGCCATGCCATCCTCCACTTTTCCCTTCCATTCAATTGCCTGCCCTGCTTGATGATTTCCTTCTGCTGTTGTTCCTGGAAATGTGGTTGTATTTATCTCTCTCTAGGATATCCTTCAGTACTCCTTGTAAAATTTCTTTGGGGGTAATGAATTCCTTTATTTGTTCTTTATCATGGAAGTATATTATTTTTTCATTAATTTTGAAAGATAGTTTTTCAAACTACGTCAATCTATATTGGAATTTGTTTTCTTTCAGGACTTAAAATACTTCACTCCAACTTCTTGACTCAATGGTCTGTGTTGAGAAGTCTGCCATGATTCTGATGAGTTTTCCTCTATAGGTGATCTGCTTCTTTTTTCTAATAAACTTTAATATTCTGTTTTTGTGCTAATTTTCTGGGATCTTGATATATATTGGCATGTAGATATATTTTGGTTATGGTTAGTTGGAATTCTGTATGCCTCACTTATCTGAATGTCAGGTCCTTTTTCCATGCTTAGGGAGTTTTCTGCTATTACTTTTGTGGATAGTCTTTTTATGTCATTTGTGTTGACCCTTACTTTATTCACTGACACCTATCAATCTTAAATTACTTTCCTTTGTGTCATATTGTGCTGTTGAATTGTTATTTACTGGTTTGTTGTTATTTTTAAGAAAATTTTCCTTTCACAATCACTAGCTCCCATCCCGTCTTCAAGGTCTGAAAGTCTAGCTTCAGTTTCTTTCAAATAAGTTTGCCTGGTTTCAATGAAGTTTTTAATTTTCTGGATGTCTCTTTGAGTCTGTTTCATGCATTGTAATTCTTTCCTATATTTTTCAGTCAAGTTTCCGTCATTTTTCCATTCTTCCTTTTTAAAAATCTATGTCTTCTTTAGATATGCTCAGCAATTCTTTCATTATGTTTGTCACTTCTCTTTTACCAGAGATATTATTTCTGATTTAATTATTCTTACACCCTTATGAAGCTGTTTGTTCACTTCTATTGCTGTTCTTTCAGAAATTTCAGATGTGAGACTTCCAATTTATTCTATGTCTATGTCTCCCAGACTTGTTCTGTGTGGGCTGGAGGACTGAGATTGACTTTTGCTCCTTTATCTTGACATCTTCCTGCATTCATGATGAGTCTGTTGTGGGGTCCCAGGTACTTCTGGCAGGTGTTTCTCCTAGCTGGCTCTGGCTACCTTTCCCAATGGTGGCTGCAGGCTCACAGAGGTGTGATTGGCTGGTTCTCTCAATTCACACTGGCTATGAGTCTTGATGGTAGCTGGTAGGCTACTGGGGCTACATTCATGTTTTTAATTGACAAATTTATTTGTATGTTTGCAAGCTGATTTGTATATATGTCAGAACAACATCATAAAATGTGAATTTGGCTAAACAGAATTGGTTGAGTGCATAAGTAATGAAGTAGAAAAATCAATGATTATAATAGCAAAAAGAAGACATTAGGTTAAAAAAGAAAAAGACTGGGAGGAAAAGAAAAATATGAAAACTCCAAAACAATGAAATAGTTTAAAGACATAGGGAAATACAAAGAGACAACATTATTTAAATATTTGGGAGTACTCAAAGGTAAAAGTTTTAAATACATTAAATATCAATGGATTTTTTTAGAATAAAATAACAAGTTGTGGAGGAGTCAAGAAATTGAAAGCTAAATATAGTAGTTCCTTGGTTCATGAATATATTTTGTTTGTGAAAAATTTGCTTTGCAAGCAGATTTTGTCCTAATTTTGTTTTTGTTTGCAAACTCTGCATTAAGTGATAAACACAATCATGGTCATTTTTCCCACAAGAACACAGATGTGTCCATCTTTTCCAGAATTGTATAACAAATGAAGTTTGCAAACAAAGATACCTTCCATTGTATGAAGAAAAATGTAGTCAGAGACTATTATCAAATATGTATTAAATTATGGATTTTTAAATGGATTTATAATGTGAAGCACTTCTAATAATCTTATAGAAAATTGGAGAGGATAAACCAATATTGTAAAGAATTCTGAGTTCATACTTTCCAGATTTGACTTATGATTCTGAATTATAAATATATTTTAATATTTAAAATAGAATAAAAAATTTAAAATTGCAAGAATTTCATGTTCTATTTGAAGTTTAAGGAGAGCAGGCAGAATAAAAGTTTTCTAGCATAAAAAATTTAGAACTACAAGGTATATACTGCATATCAAATTTATGGTTTAAATGTGTTTTAAGGCTCTCAAATTATGTATTGCTCCTTTGGAATCATCTGGCCATTATATAGTAGATGGATTTATCCTATTTGCTTAAAAGAGTAAAATATTAATTTATCATTAAAATTATTATTACAACTAAATCATAAGTTTTAATCTAGTGCCAAAGAGTGAAACTAAATCATGTGACAATCTAGATAAACTCTTTAGCAAAGCATGA
>PVJX010020539.1:0-33204 GCA_004027295.1 Dolichotis patagonum | reverse complement strand
AGGTCTTGCTTCCTAGTACCAAGCCACTTCTAGCATGTATTCTTTGTGATTTGTGTGTGAATGACTATGATTGTATATGTAAATATGTCCATGTGTGTATACACTTTTTCCTACATGTTACTGTGCACCTGTCAGTGTGTTCTTACAGGTCTCTATGAGAATATACATGTGTGACATTGAGGTCCTCATCACTGCATTCTGGAATGTGAGTCCTGTATTACTTATCAGGGAATCACTGGAGATCATTTTATTTGAAGACAAACTGATCCTGAAAGAGACTGACTAAAACACTCCTAATCTTTTAACTTATATCCTTAATTGAACTTTTGAAAATCATTTTTAGGGGCCAGGACAAACACAGAGTGCTGAGTTCAATTTGAGATACATCTTCCCCAAATTAAAAAAAAAAAGTGTATCTGAAATCATTTAAGAGATTGTGTTTAGAGAACTATATTAAGGGTAAATGTAAAAACAAGATGTGTGAAGAACCCAGGTAGAAAACAACAGAGAAAGAAAGTAGAATAAACACAACACAGAGAAGGGAAGAGGGAGAGGAGTAATGTACAAAGATAAGGAATTAAGAGACAGAGGGAAAGTTGGAAATAAAGAAAAGGAAGTTGCAACTTGATGCAAAGGTCTTGAGAAAGAAATAAGAATTTGTGTAATTTGAGAAGGGGACATCACAAAGGGTAAAGGGGACAATGGAATCAGACAAAGGGTTCAGGACAAAGAGGTTCACAAAGGATTAAGAAAGAAAAATGTGCATATGAATGGAGAAGTGTGCAGAGTAACAAGGAGAAAGCTGGCAGGGCTGGGGTTGTAGAAAGGAGACTAGTAAAAACAGGACAAAACACTGGGAGTGGGGTAGGGATTTTGAAAGAAAAAATAGAAGAAAATAAATGACATTAATAGGTGAAACAGGGAGAAGCTAAGATAGAGAACACTTGGAATCAGGAAGAGATTTTTGAGATGAGGGAAATGAAATGAATGTATTTATAGTGTAAAGAGGGGAGCTAGAAAGAAAGAATGTGGAGTCTTGACAGAGGAGAGAGAGTAAGAACAAAGGAACTGAGGATGTATGGAGGAAGAGAGGAGAGTAGAGCAGAAGAGAGGGGAGAATGATGGAGATCACCAGTGCAGAGGTGTCAAACAGCAGAGAAGTCAGAGATGCAGAAGTAAGTAGGAAATAGAAGGCAAGTGTTGAGCAGGAAAAATTCCACATCATAGAAAAAGTATCCAAGGAGTCAACGGAAAGTGGAAAAATCCAAGGACACAGTGTCAATAAATAAACAGAGGCTTCAAAGTGGGGAATGACACAAGGGGAAAAATTATTAAAAGAAGAGAAAAAAATTTAGAGCATTCAAAGGTGAGTTGGTGAAAAAGATAGAATCATAACTTTAGGAAGATTGGACAAACCCAAACAGCCATAGAGAAGCTAACAGGGAGAAATTGTTGAAGGAAAGAAAAATACCTAAAAAAAGAATTAGTCACTGATTATATTGCAGCAAAATATATTTCATATCAAAACTGCCATAAAATTTTCTCCTGACCATGTCCTATGCACAAAGTATACAATATTGTTGAATTTTGTATTCCTAAAATCTGTATATTGCTGTATTCCCTCTAAAGTCTTATGCAGTCATAGGGGTGGGCTTTTCAGAGGTGACTGTACCTAGAGTTTGTGGTGCTGGGAATAAGGCCATGTGGTTAGTAAGTCAGTCCAGTGATTGGTTTGGCATGATTCTGTGTAGAACTAAGGTTGTGAGTCTTACATCTGCTCTAGGGCAGGTAGCATGCATACAATCTATGGGACAGAAAGATTTGTCTGCCACTCCCTTGTTTTTGCTATCTTGTGGGCACCATGCAGTGTTCTTCTCTGTCATTCCCCCCTGCTATGTTCTGTCCTGCCTTGGAGCCAACCAATTATGGGCTGAAACTTCTACAAATTTTGAGATAAATAAACCTTTTGTAGTGCATTGAAAACTGGTGGTCAATTTAATATTTAGCTGAACTAAATTCTGAGTATTGTTGCCAACATAAAAAGGAGACCTGGAGAGGAAGAAGTGTTGTTGAATAGTGTTAGTTTTCCTGTTAGTTCTCGTGGGTTTTCCTCAAGGAAGTCATTGAGCTTCTTTCTTTATATAAACTTGGTTGTTCTTATTGCCAGAACAGCACAGGACCTTGTTGTTTCTGAGAATGGCTGAAGTTCATTTTGGTGTGGGGGAGCTCTTGTCCTTAATTTGAGCATTGCTTTCTAACTTGGGAGGAGAAGACAGTGTACTGTTCAGTCTCCAGGAGAAGTCTGTCAAGCTCATTTCCTGGTATGAACTCAGCTGTTACCATCATCTGAGGAGCTCGGGGTGCAATTGTTGCTGAGGATGGCTATGATACTTTTTGGGGGAGCCCTGGTCCTTACTTTGAGCATTGTTTCCTATCTTCAGTGCAGCATCCTCAGCTTATTGGCATAGATCCCTTATCCTGCTAGCACAGACATTCTAGCTTCCACTACGGACCGTTGGGCTTTCTCAGTACAGATCCATGAAACAGAGTTACGTGAGACATTGCAATAGCCTCCAGTTGGACTCATGTTGGGTGTAGTAATGGGCTCTAGATCTTCAGTGGGATGCATGTGGGATGTTTCCATGGGATCCAGGCCCTCAACTGAATTCTCTTAGTCTTTAGTGTTTGAACAGATTTCCTGTACTCTTTTCTTTTGTTTTTTGACTCTTAAGTGACTATCATAAAATAATACTATAAATTGTGTCCTGTATTAAATTGTTTTTCCTTGAAAACTCTGACTACAACATATTTCCTCCTTTATTTTCAGTGTGGTATATTTGGACTGTTCAAGAGAAATTAGTATGACATGCTGAATTTACCAAGTATACAACATTGTTGAATTTTGATTTCCTAAAATCCATAATTTCTGTCCTCGCTAAAATACACTACATTTAATTTAATGTGGGAGCAAGGTCCTTGCAGGTTGAAGGCATTAAGATGAGGTTGCACTGAGGTAGATTCAGAACCTTAGATGATATGATAAACTTCAGGGCAAAAATCACAGAAAACAAAACACATGAAATACTGGAGCATTTTTATTCTGCAAGAAAATTTACCAAGCTGGAAATATAGAAGGTGACCTCATCTACAATATCTCCAAAAAATAAATGAAATAATATATACCCAGGATAGAATGTGAATCAGGATGTGAAAACTTTGCAATGATAATTACAAACCAAATATGAAAGAAATTAGAAACAGTGTAAAATGGAAAGATGCATCAAGAAGAGGTTCTTATCTGCCTGTATATTTTAGGATTCTTAGCATCCATATTGTGTGTATCCATCTCATTCCTTTGATTAGGAAACTTTCTGACATATTTTCAGAGAACTTGTGTTTTATACAGTTAGTCTGTGACTCCACACTTTCCTCCAAACCAATGATCTTGATGTTTGTTCTCTTCAGTTCACCAAAGAGTTCTTGCTCATTGTGAGTTTGTGTCTTGTGGCTTCTTTTGTTATTTCTGAATAAATATTTTACTAACAATGGCAAACACAAATCTTGTTATTGTATCTTCTGATTGATCTTATTTCTCGTCAAAATTTTGCAAATTCCACTTTCAAACATTTTAAATTTCAAGTTTTTCATTTTTGGAATTTTTGCTTCATTTCTTTTTGGTACCTCTCATTATTTAATTAAGTGGTTTTCATATATTGTATTATTCTTTTTAACTCATCCAGATCCTTAATTGTATCTTCTTTATGCTCTTATTGATTCATTTGACTGATTATGTGATCATCTCAATAACAGATCATCTTAGTATTTTGTTCAATCATCTCATTGATCCATTCAGCTGCTAACTGTCTTGGTCTTTAGTCACTTCAATTGTTTTACCTATTAATTTTTCACATGAAAATTAATAAAATTTATATATGTTTATCAACATACATATAATATTTTCCAATCTTCCTTTTTTACTTTCCCCTATCCCAGTAGTTCTAAGTAACTATACTACTAATATCTCTTAGTTTATCAAAAAGAACAGTTTGTGCTGTCGTTGTTTGATTTATATCTTTTGTATCTAGATTTTGTAACCTGAACAACTAGTTCTGAGATAACAATTTGCAATATATTAACTAGTTTTAATTCCCTACTTTTTTCTTTTTGAAATGCTGTACCATTTTTATCCTTTGTTTCTGTTTGCTTTTTTAAAATAAAAATATAAAAAGAAAAAAATATTACATTTTGTTGGAGTTTCTGGGGAGCTACTGGGATGCTGGACTGGGTCCAGCAGATTGTAGGGCCTCAGTCAACCACACTCAGAGGACTTGTTTCAGTCCAGGAGGCAGAAACCATGCACAAGGACTCTGAGTTGAATTGGGCTGCCCTGGGGACAGCTTGAGCTGGCTTGGTGCCAGCTGCTGAGTTCATATCCACAATCCTAGGACAGGGGATTCTACCCTGGGGGTTTCTCTGGCCCTAGTTCTCCACATCCTGCTTCTGCCTCTCAATTTAGGGAGCCAAGTACCTGCAGAGGATCTGAGAATGTACCAGTAGCTGAGGATGCAGTAGGAGATTTGTGACACACCCAGAGGATGCTTTGGAACACCACTCAGACCAAGGAAATAAAGAAAAATGACAAAAGGAAAGAACAAAAAGCAGGGTCAAATCACCAGCCCAACCCAAGTAAGCCTGGGAGCCATGTACATACAACAAAATAGAAGTCATACATCTGAAGTGACTGAAAAGATATCACCTGAAATAAAGAAGCAACTAGGGGAAGCTATAGAGAAATTCACATTAGAAATAATTGCCCAGGTAAAACAAGAAATGATAAAAGTAGTGAAAGAAATACTGAACACATCTAGTGAAGACACACCTAAAAAATTAAAGGAACAAAGCAAACAGATAGAATCCCTGAATGAACAATATAAGAAACTAGCAGAATACATAAAGAAGATTCAAAGAGATATACAGGAAATCAAAAATGCTATAGAAAACTGTAAAAACCACCTTGATGAAAGTGAAGATAGAATTTCAGACCTCGAAGATAAGATCACAGCTAGTGAATAGGAAAGGAAATATCTTTTAAAAATAACAAAGAATCGGGAAGTAACAGTTCAACAGCTACAAGATGATGCAAAGAAAATAACATAAGATTAATAGGAATAAATGAAAAAGAAGGGGACAGCCCGAATGATATCAAGAGGATATTTACAGAAGTAATAGCTGAAAACTTTCCAAATATGAGAATGGAAACTGACATTTGGATTAGTGAACCATATAGAACACCACATAGCCATAACCAAAATAAAACTACACACAGACATATAATAATCACCATCCCAGAAAGCCACCCTAAGAAGAGAATACTAAAATCTGTTAGAGAGAAAAGACAGATCACCTATAAAGGAAAAACTATCAGAATCACAGCAGACTTCTCAACACAAACAATTAAGTTAAGAAGAGCATGGAGTATTTTAGATCCTGAAGTAAAAGCACTTCCAACACTGAGTGCTGTACCCTGCAAAAGTGTCCTTCAGAATGGATGGAGAAATAAGATACTTTCATGACAAAGAAAAGCTGAAAAACTTCATGACCACCAAACCAGCCCTAGAAGAAATACTGAAAGATATTTTAGATACACATAGAACAAAACCACCAAGCAAGGCAGACAACTAAATAGAATGGAAAGCTAAAGATACAACAGCAGAAAGATAACATGTCAACAACAAACTAATATATAACTGTTATAACCATTAATGTAAATGGCCTCAACTCACCAATCAAAAGAAACAGACTGGCAGAACGGATCAAGAAACAAAATCCAACCATATGCTGTCTACAAGAAACCCATCTTACCCAAAAGGAAACCCATTGATGGAAAGTCAAAGGATGGAAAACAATACTTCATGCAACAGGAAACCAGAAAAAAGCAGGAGTAGCAATCCTATTTGCAGACAATGTGAACTTCAAACCAAGAATTATCCAAAGAGATAAAGAAGGTTACTACAAACTAGTTAGGGAAATACTTCAAGAGGAAGAGATAACAACCTTAAATATATAGGCACCAAATTCGAGAGCACCCAGCTATACAAAGGAAATATTAACAGAAATGAAAAGTCAAATAAGCAATAACACAATTATGACAGGAGATTTTAACATAACATTGACACAAAGGGACTGATCACTAGACAGAAAATCAGCCATGAAATAACAGAACTGAATCAAACCTGTGAACAAATGGACTTGATAGAAGTATATAGAGTTTTCCATCTAACCACATCAGAATATACATTCTTCTCAGCAGTACATGGGACATTCTCTAAAATAGACCATATACTAGCCCACAAAACATATTTAAGTAAATGCAAAAGAATTGAAATTATTCCATGCATGTTATCAGATCATAGTGCCATGAAAGTAGAAATTAATGATAAAAGCAACTGCAAAAACCTCACAAACACATGGAAACTGAGTAATACACTCTTGAGCAATCAGTGGGTCATTGAGGAAATTAAAGAAGAAATTAAACAATCTCTAGAAGCAAATGAAAATACAAAAAAAAAACTTACCAAAATTTGTGGAATGAGGTGAAAGCAGCCCTCAGAGGAAAACTTATTGCACTGAGTTCCAACATCAGGAAGACAGAACAAACACAAATAAACAACCTGATGTTACAACTCAAACATCTAGAAAAAGAAGAGCAAGCCAAGCCCAAAGGCAAAGAAGGGAGGAAATTATAAATATCAGAGCAGAAATGAATGCAATACAGACTAAGAAAACAGTACAAAAGATCAATAAATCAAAGACTTGGTTCTTTGAAAGAATAAATAAAATTGATAAGCCCCTGGCCAATCTTACTTAAAAAGGAAAGAAGAAACTGAAATTCATGCAATAAGAAACGAAAAAGGTGAAATTGCTACAAACTAAGTGGAAATGCAGAAAATTATCAACACCTATTTTGAAAACCTCTACTCTCATAGGTTCAATAACACTGAAGAAATAGACAGATTCATAGATACATATGAACTACCAAAGCTGGATCAGGAAGATGTAAAACTGCTGAATATCCCAGTTTCTATTACTGAAATTGAAAATGTAATTAAGTCCTTGCCAAAAATAAGAACCCAGGCCCAGATGGATTCACTGCAGACTTCTACAAGAAATACAAAGAAGAGTTAATTCTGACACTCCTCAAACTCTTCAATGAAATTAAAAGTGAAGCAATCCTTCCTAAGTCATTCCTGGAAGCAAATATTACTCTAGTACCAAAAGCAGAGAAAGACCCAACTAAAGAAGAGAACTATAGGCAAATCTCCCTAATGAACATAGATGCAAAATTCTCAAAAAAATGTTAGCACACAGGATGCAGCAAATCATCAGAAGATTATTCACTCTGACCAAATGGGATTCATCACAGGAATGCAGGGATGGTTCAACATATGTAAATAAAAAAAAAATAATATCCACCATATCAATATAGCCAAAGTAAGAACCACATGATCATCTCTATAGATGCAGAAAAATCTTTTGATAAGGTCCAAAACTCATTCATGAAAAGAACCTTACAGAGAATTGGACTAGATGGTCTTTACCTCAATATGATAAAGGCCAGCTGTGACAAACCTACAGCCAGCATCATATTAAATGGGCAAAAACTGAAAGCCTTTACCTTAAAATCAGGTACAAGCAAGGATGTCCCCTATCACTGCTATTAGTCAACATACTCCTGTAAATTCTAGCCAGAGCAATTATACAAGAGAGACAAAAGGAGTAAAGATATGAAAAGAGGAATTTAAATTATCATTATTTGTAGATGACATGGTATTTTACAGAGAAGACCCTGGAAACTCCATTGAAAATCTCCTAAATGTAATAAATAGATTCAGCAATGTTGCTGGGTACAAAGCCAATACCCAAAAGTCAATAGCATTCCTATACAATAATGACAAAAATACTGATAGAAATAAGAGAAACTGCATCCTTCACACTAGCATCGAAAAAAGTGAAATACTTAAGAATTAATCTCATGAAAGATGTAAAACAGCTATATAAGGAAAATTATAATACCATGAAAAAGGAAATTGAAGAGGACCTCAGAAAATGGAAGGACATCCCTTGTTCATGGATAGGAAGAACAAAGATTGTTAAAATGGCCATTCTCCCAAAATTACTAAACAGATTCAATGAAATCCCAATCGAAATATCACTAACATACCTCATAGACCTAGAGAAATCACTCCTAAAATTCATTTGGAACCATAAGAGACTTAGAATAGCAAAGACAATTCTATGCAGCACAGGCAAGGCAGGAGGCATCACAATCCCTGATTTGAAATTATACTACAAAGCTACAGTAATAAAATCACACGGTTCTGGAATAAAAACACACCTGAACATCAATGGAATACATTGGAAGATACAACCACAACCACAAATTCACTAAACCACTTTATCTTTGATACAGGGGCCAAACATGTTTGCTGGAAGAATGACAGTCTCTTCAACAAATGGTGCTGGAAAAATTGGCTATCCATATGCAGAAGACTAAAACTAGACCCATGCCTATCATCATGTACTAAACTAAAATCTAAATGTATCAAAGATCTAAATATTAAAACAGAAACACTAAATATGTTGGAATACAAAGTAGGTAAAAACCTCAAAGATATGGGGGTAGGTAGAGAATTCATGAACAAAGATCAAACTAAACAGGAAATACTTCCCAGAGTCAATAACTTGGACCATATCTTTTATGTCAAAAGAAATTTCCAGCAGAGTGAAAAGAAAACCCACAAATTGGGAAAAAAATCTTAATGGATTGACCTCAGACAAAGGACTTCTGTCTAGAAATTATAAAGAATTTTAAAATATCCGACATTCGAAATTCAAAGACCCAATTCAAAAATGGACATCTGAAATGAATACATAGTTCACACATGAAGAAATATGAATGGTAAATAAATACATGAAGAAATGTTCTTCATCATTAATCATTACAGAAATGCAAATTAAAACTACACTGAGATTCCATCTCATCCCAGAAAGAATGGTCAGGATAGAAAAAACTACCAACAAGAAATGCTGGATAGGCTCTGGGGAAAAAGGATCTGTTTTGCACTGTTGGTAGGAGTGTAGACTGGTGCAGCCAACATGGAGGTCATACTGGAGATTCCTCAAAAAGCTGGATTTGGAAGTCCCAATTGACCCAGCTATTCTGCTTCTAGGCATATTCCCAGAAGAACTGAAAACACTATACCACAGTGACATATGTGTACCCATGTTTATAGCAGCACAATTTGTAATAGCCAGATGTTGGAAACAACCTAAGTGCCCATCAACTGAGGAGTGGATTAAAAGTTGTGGTATTTTTATACAATGGAGTACTACTCAGCTATAAAGAATGATCACATTGAGATATTTATAAATAAATGGACACAACTTGAGACCATATTCATAAGGGAAATAAACCAAACTCACATGTGTAAATATCTTACAGTCTCCCTAATATGAGAGTTGCTAAGAGTATATACGATTTTATGGTAATCATGAGTTCCAATCTCATAGCTTTGAAGCCTTTCAATGTTTTCATTCATCAGTTGTGATGGTTTTATTCTGCTTTGTTTGACTTTATTATGTGTGCTTGTATTAACAGCGATTTTGAAGAAAACAAAACATTATGGCAGCCATTGCTGTTTTAATATCGTCTTCCTTAGAAGTCCTACCATGCCTTTACTCTGCTATTACCATCGGTTCTAGCATGCTGTGTCTTATTGGGATTTTAATAGATGTGATAGTATAAACAAATCTTTTTATTCAAATTGAGATGTAATAGTAGCCATTGATCATAGTTATTTGGTTCAGAATGTCCTGTAATTCTTTCATCTTTTTGAATGGTTTTATACTCTTGTGTTATGTTTGATATTATTGTGTCTGAAACTAATATCAACTATAGCAGAGAAAGAGATAATTTAACAGCTACTGCTAATGTCCTGTTGTCTTATTGTGAAGTGTTGTGTTGCTTATGTTTTTCTCTTCTGATTTGCTTTGTTCTGCCCTCTTTTATTTTATTCTCTTTAAAATAAAGTAATAAGAACTGTAGGAGTAATAAAACCCAAAATGCATAATTGCTACTGTAAAGAAGAGAGCAAAAGAAAGTGCTGTAAAGGATATAATGTATATATGTTTAAGTGGGGAAGATAGATGTCCATAGTACTGTTTTTGTTAGATTGTTGAGCAGAACTGTTAATATTCTCACTGTTTGAATGTCTAATTTGTATGCTTTAATTTTGTAACTTGAACGACTATTTCCAAGATGACCGTATATAACTTATCAACTAGTGATTTCTTAGTGGGCTTTTTTGTGTTGTTCTTCTCTTTTTTCCTTTGGAATTCTGTATTGTTGCTACACATTTTTCTGTTTTGTTTGGTTGGGTTTTTTTTTCTTTCTAAATAAAATTTTAAAAATTTTGTATAATTTCTCTTATATGAGATGTGAAATATGAATAAAAACAGAGAAGAGATGACAGAAACAAATTGGTAGATATTTTTTATATCAGGAAGGGGATGGGAGATAGAAAATTAAGGTGATAAAAATGACCATGCTATGTATTATAAGTATACTGTAGTACAAGTAAAATGATAGAAATGA
Source organism: Dolichotis patagonum (assembly GCA_004027295.1). NCBI lineage: Eukaryota > Metazoa > Chordata > Mammalia > Rodentia > Caviidae > Dolichotis > Dolichotis patagonum. The sequence continues at coordinate 22,550 of PVJX010020539.1, read as the reverse complement.
AAAGTCAGAACTTTCCATGAATTTGTAAAACCACTGTTTTTTTAAAACAAATTTAGATACTATCCAAAGTGACTAACAGAGTCAATGTTATTTTCATCAAAATAAAATCATGTCTTAGTTATTTTATCCTTGCTGAGACAAAGTATCAAACATACCAAGTTAAATGATAAAACATTTATTGAGCTCACAGTTTGTAGAGGTTTCAGTCCATAATTGGTTGGCTCCAAGGCAGGGTGGTGTGGCTGAGGGACACCCATTTACAGAGGTAAAAGATAACAAAAGCAACAAGAGAGGAGAGGAAGAGATAAATCTCTTTCTGTCCCTCATATTGTCTGCAGACTACCTGCCCTAGTGTGGGTGTAGCACTTCCACCTTCAACCCCAGCATTGGATTATGAATCAATCACAAACTACATGCAGCCTCCTATGAAACGCCCCTCAGCTCCATGAAGCTTTATGGTGACATATAGAGACAAACCATAACAAACTTCCAATTCAATAAAAATTAAAATAATCCAAAATTTACATGGAACTTCAAAATACACAAAATAGTAAAGGGATCAGGAGATGAATATAGAAATAGTAGCAGAGATAAAGAAATCTATATATAGTAGCTTAATGTATTATTCAGCCATAAAAAGATGAAACCCTAGTGTTTGTAGCACTAAAAACTACAGAAATGAGAAGATACTAATTTATCTGTAGCCAGCACTGAAAGAAAATATACTTTATTCCTTATTAGGAGAGGAAGTTAAAAATTATTGATCTGAGTAAAAATAGTGTTAAGTTGGTGCTAAGAGAAGTCAGAGTGAAGGATGAACGACAAGTTGGATAACAGATACCAAAATTGAGTTAGGGCAATCAAGTCATAGTGTTCAATAACACATCATGGTGACTGCAGTTCATGATACTGTGTTATGTACTTACGTGTTGATACTGGATGGAAATTTAAAATGCAAAAATAAAGATAGTGTTAATGAGATTGGCTGAGTTGCTTAATAGCATTATGATATTATATATACATATATTGAAATATCATACTGTACCTCATAAATTTGTAAAAAAGAAAAACATTGTAAATGTATCAGTACATAATCATTTTAAAAGTAGACACATGAAGGGATGGAATAGAACAGAGAGTCCATGTATAAGTATGATATGTGCTAAACTAATCTTTGCTAAAGGATTCAGGTATACATGACAGAGGAAAAATAATTCTTCAATAAGTGGCATTGATAAAGCTTCTTATCTCTATACAGTAGAGGACATTGGCCCTTTCTTAATTCCATTCAATAAAAAATACATTGGAAGAGGAATTTTTAATAATGTGCCTGGTAATATTCTTTCTCTATGTAACTATGGTGAAATTAATATGGACACTACACAATTTTGTTTAGTAAGAGCTCACATTGCTTATATTTCTTTCTTTTTTGTGATGGGTACTGGGATTAGAATGTAGGACCTTGCACTTGCCAGTAAATGCTGCACCACTGAGCTAGATCACCTGACCCTTGCACATATTCCTCTATTGCTTTAGTTTACATTTAATCTCCATGTGTCTTTGTAATTGAAGTTAACTCATTATTCAGGGTGCCTAGTGCTGAGACAAAATATCTGATATCCAAACTCAAAGGAGGAGGGGTTTCTTATATTTCATTGTTTGGGAGCGGGATTCACCGCACAGTTAACTGGCTACAAGGTAGAAATGTCATGGGGGAAGAGCATGGCAGGGGAAATCTAATCAATTTATTAGAGCCATAATAAAAATGTTGTAGAATCCAGGGACAAGATTATAACCTTCCTGCTGTGTTTCCAGTGACCTGCCTTTTGTGAAGGTGCTCCACATCTGATCAGATGAAACTTTTGGAGGACACTGAAGATCTTAAAGTATGATTTTCCACACCAGCATCTCAAAAATCTCATATCCATATCATTATATAAAATGCATTTAGTCCACCTCTACTAGTCACCCAATTCTTAAAGTTTCAGCATTGATGAAAAGTCCACAAAGTATCTTCTGAGACTGAAGTCAAACGTTTAGCTGAAAACCCCTCTAAAAATAAAATGCAATGTTAAATACTTCCAACAGATTATGGTGTGGGGTAAACTTCCCCATTGTAAAAGGAAGGAATTTTACCAATAGAAAGGAATTCAACCAAAGCACGTTTGGAAACCAGGAGAGCAAACATTAAATCCTGTAGCTTCAGGTCCAGCAGTTGGGTAGATTACATTGAGATGAGAGCTCCAGAAATCTCAGTCAGGCCAGTTGGAGCCCACGTGATCTCTCTCAGGTTGGCTGTGCTTCTGCCCGCAGTCTTCTCAGCAGCACCAAATTCCTGGAATCTCCAACTTCCTTTGGTCTCCAGGGACACACTGCTTTAACAAAGGATAGTGGCACAACTCCTGTTCTACAATATGAGCCATGTGGGATATTCCACTTTTCAGGCTTTTAAAATATATCTCTATTTTTCCACTGAAAGTTGAAATTGTACCTGTAATTTCCTATGAAAAATATAATTTATGGTCCTTTTTATCCTAGATTATCTGTGTATATAATTATAATTCTTCATTGTGTTACTATTTCAATTTTTGCAATACTTATATTTTATGATATGTTATTTTTGTATTTTTTTTCTTTCTTTCTTTTTTTTGTAGCGGGGATTGAATTTACAACCTCACACTTAACAGGCAGGCAATTAGGCCAATGAGCTAAATCAACAGCCATTTATGATATATAATTTTCCATAGTAGAATTATAATTGATAAAAGTTTTGCATGTTTGTAGGGTATAAATCATAGTTGAGTACTGTAGACCATAGGTTTTTAAAAAATATATTTTAATAAATATTTCAATTGTTTCTTTATATTATGGGGGATCCCCATGTGTCTGTCAACTTGAGGTCACCATCCTGACAACATGATGGAGACTGGTGAATGTTTTGTGTTTCAGTTAGAGGCAAGAGCAATGGTGTTGCATGGAGATTGTACTTTTGTCTGGTAGAGGCTGATCTGTACCAAAGCCACACAGAGATAGAACTATTCCGGAGAGCTCAAAAATCATAGACAGAAACGTTGGCACTGGGAGCCTGTGCTGTTGCATGGTTACTCCTGGGTTTTCCAGGGTGGCTCTGGCTGTTAGTGATCTTACAACCTGTTTACAAATTAAAATTAAGTGTGAGTGTTAGGTTAGGACTCCAATTTGGAAGTTTATTTGACACCAGAAATGCTTTAGAGAAGTCAGGGAAAATTTTCAAATTTTCACATGATTTTTCCACATAATTCTGTGCACATGTTAATCAACACAATGGAGTTTCTCAAATCATCCAAATTCTTTACATAAACTTTCAAAGAAATGTGGAGATTACGAACAGATGTCCCTCTACCTTGACTGCGATACAGTTGATTGAGTCAGTAATTATGTATCTACTGAAAATATATAGACTACATGAAGATAGTTGATAATGATGTACAAATTCTTTCTTGATCCTACCGAAAAACTAGTGAGGATTCTGGGACTTGGTAAGGTACATATGGTATAATGTGTTCATTTTAAAATTTCACTTTTGTCATTTGGCTCTGTCTTGCTAGTCAAATTTTTCACACATGAGCTTTCAATGCTCATGTCCAATTCACATTCATTGTGTTGTATTTTAATTTTCTTCAAATCACCTGAGACATAGAACTTCATCTAGTTTTCTCAAAAACTGTCTATTATACATATTTTTCTAAAGACAATTGTTTAAATTTTAATCTTCAAATATTTCGTTGCTATTTACATACTATCTCTCATGCTTAGGAAAAACTCTAATATTTTTCTGCATTCCATGTTCCTTGTAGTTTTGGCACAAATTTATGCAAGTGCATCTGTTTATATCCTAATATTTATCAGTGTTCCATAAACAAAGTTGCATATTATATTCATGTTTGTTAAGACAACTAAAACATTATCTTTTATACTTCGACATATTTTGATCAAAAATGGAAATGTGTAATAAAAATTACAAATGAAACCATTTTAGTATTCAGCAGTACCTTCTATAATGGTGTAAAGTAACATGCATATTGGTACAAGTGGACTACTCTACTTCAAACAGAGACTCTATGAACACTTAAGTGATTTCCACTCCACATCTTTGTGGCTCACTTCTCTTGGAATGTAGCAGAGGAAAAATAATGATTCAATTATATTGCTGTGAGAATTAAAATTTTGTTATTATTATGTAACCCATTTGTAACCATAGTCCATACATTTTATGGAATCTTGAAAGGAACTCAAAGTAGGAAAACATCAGGAAAAGAAAATGTAATTAAGAAATAATAATAAGAGAAATTTTAATTTACCAATCAAAAACAATACAAGTGACATTAATAATATGACTTAATAATGCAAATAGATTCACAGAAACTGATTGGTGTCCTCTATAAATGTAAATATTGGACTAGAGTGCCCATGATTGTCATTATAATCCTGCATAATTTGTCTCTTTTTCAAAAAATTGGTACTGGGGATCAAACTCATGACCACGTGCTTGCAAGGCAGGCACTTATGCCACTGAGCTAAATCTCCAGCCTCATAATTTGTCACTTAACTCAATGTTCATTCTTTTACTTTAGTGGATATGAGTCAAGGCTTACAAGTTTGACTCTGACACTCATACCCATGGGCAACTTCTTGGTCATTTGCTACAGAGCACCTCAGAAACCATGGTGGCTTCTGAGATGAATGATGGCCTCAGAGATTTTGGATGAAAAAATATTTTCTATTTTCACAAGGTGGGAAGCGTTGTTTGCCTGGGCAGTACCTGTCCCCGGAGTGTCTTCCAGGCCATTAGCCTGAGCCCTAGAATCTTCAAGTGGGGAGAGCTTAAAACAACATCTCTCAGAAAGATGAGCATCTTTTCTGTCTTCTGCTCTACATTCTACTGAATCTCACTTGATCTGTGTGACTGCACTTGTAGAAATAATAACAGCACAAAAGGCTTTGCATACTGTTCAACTCCAGATTATTAGAAAGTTTTATATTTAGCAATGACAGCATCCAACAATCCATCAATGACGTGGGAGTCATTGTCTGTTCCAGTATCTCCAAGATTTTCTTGCTGTACAGGAACAAGAAGTAGGTCAAATGCAGTCACAGGACCTGTGTTACATCTAGATGCTCCTCAATTGCCAGCATCACCCACAATAACCTTGTGCAATGGTGTGCTCATATGTGAATTTCTATACCATCACCTGCTCCATCCATGTGTGTTTGGCTGTTAATCATAATTCCAGCTTTTATTTTTCAGATTTTCTGCACATATTGCTTAATTTCCTCTCATTGCTGAGACAAAATACTTGACACTCAAAAGGAAGGAGGGAAAGGTTTATTTAGCTTATATTTTTTGGAGGTTTCAGTCCATACACAGCTAGTTCCAAGGCAACATGGCATGGCTAAGGGGTGACAGTTCATGACAGCCACAAGCAACATGAGTGAAAAGAGCAATAATGATGATAATTTAACTTCCTCTTTTCCTATATTTACTCCTTTTATTTCTCTCTCTTGTCTAATTGCTCTGGCAAATATTTCCAGTACTATGCTGAATAGGGGCATTGATACAGGACATCCTTGTCTTGTGCCTGATTTTAAGGTAAAGGCTTTCAGTTTTTGGCAATTTAATATGATGCTGGCTGTTGATTTGTCATAGATGGCCTTTAGTGGGAGTGCAGGTGAAACCACTGTGGAGGTCAGTCTGGAGATTCCTCAAAAAGTTGGGTTTGGAAGTCCCATTTGACCCAGCTATTCCACTTCTAGGCATATTCCTAGAAGAACAGAAAACATCATACCACAGTGATATATGTGAACCCATGTTGATAGCAGCACAATTTGTAATAGCCAGATCTTGGAAACAACCTAAGTGCCCATCAACTGATGAATGGATAAAAACGGTGTGGTATTTTTATACAATAGAGTACAACTCAGCTATAAAGAATGATCACATTAAGATATTTATAAATAAATGGACACAACTTTAGACTATACTCATAAGAGAAATAAACCAAACTCACATATGTAACTACAGTATAGTCTCCCTAGTATTAGAGTTTTTAAGAGTATATAACATTTTATGGTAACCATGATTCTCCCTTTCATAGCTTTGAAGCCTTTCAATGTTTTCATTCATCAGTTGTGATTGTTTTATTCTGCTTTGTATGACTTTATTATGTGTGATGCTATGAACAGCTGTTTTGAAGGAAACAAAACATTATGGCAGCCATTACTGATTTAATATCATCTTGCTTTGAAGTCCTACCATGCTTCTATTTTTGTATTACCATTGGTTCTATCATGTTGTGTCTTATTGGAATTTTATATATGTAATAGTGTAAACAAATTTTTTTATTGAAAATGAGATATTATAGTAGCCATTCATCATTCTGTGTTATTTGGTTCAGAATGCCCTGTAATTCTTTCATTCTTTTGAATGGTTTTATATTTTTTGTTATGTTTGATATTATTGTATTTGAAACTATGCTCAACTATAGCAGAGAAAGAGATATTATTATAGCTACTGTTAATATGCAGTTCTTCTTATTGTAAAGTGCTGTGCTACTTATGTTTTCTGTTCTGATCTGTTTTGTTCTGTCTTCCTTTCTTTTGTTCTTTTTAAAGTAAAAAAAGAGGAAGTTGAGTAAAAGATCATAAGCAGTGAATTGACTGATGCAATAAAAAGTTTGGAATAATAGTCTAAAAAAAGAAAAAAATAAAAGAGCAAAAATGGAAAGGCATGCCTCCTTCCCGCCCTTATATTGTATGCCAGGTACGCATCCCACAGTGGATGCAGCACTCAAACTGCTAACTCCAGAGGCAGACAATGAACCAATCACAAAAGGTAGATTCAGCTACTTCCATGACTGCATCAGACTTTGGGAGAATATCCAACCACAAACCATAACACTGCCTTAATTAATTGGTTGTTCTCAACTCTCTGCCCCTCTTAACTCATGAACTGTCATGATTGTGTGTCCATCCTCTACTGCATCTACTGTAAAAGCAGCGTGCACATTTATTTTAAAGAGAAAAAATGACATTTTCAATTTCATTAACTGATATTGGGATATTCAGAAGTTTTATATGTTTCTGAGAATCTGTTCATTTGATCTGTGTTTTTCAGCCTATGACAGTAAAACTTTTCAAAGTAGGTATTTATGATCTGTATTTCCATAGGATCTGTAGTGATTTCACTCTTATCATTCTTTATTGCATGAATTTCAGGTTTTTTTTTCCATTTTTGATAAAGTTTGCTAGAGTGTTATTATTTTAGTTATTCTTTCAAAGAATCATCATTTCCATTCATTAATTATTTGTATTGTTTTCTTAGTTTCAACTGGATTAATTTCTGCTCTGATCTTTATAATTTTCTCTGTTCCTTGATCTTTGGGTTTGACTTGTTCTTCTTTTTCTAGAAGTTTGATGTGCAACATTTAGTTATTTGTGCTCATTCTGTTTTCCTGCTATGAGAACTTACTGCTATAAATTTCCCTCTGAGGGTTGCTTTGAGTGTATCCCATAGGCTTTGGTAAGATGTATTTGCATTTTCTTTGATTATATAAATTGTCTAATTTCTTTAATTTCCTCTGTGACCTATTGGTTGTTAAGCAGTTGGCTAATTTCCATGTATTTATGGATCTTTTGTAGTATCCTTTGTCATTAATTTCCAGTTACAGTGCACAGTGGTCACATAATATGCATGGCATAATTTCAATTCCTCTGAATTTACTTAAGCATGTTCTGTGGGCTAGTATGTGGTGTGTTTTAGAGAATGTCCCATGTGCAACTGAGAAGAATATGTATTCTGATATTGTGTGGAACACTCTATATGTCTTTTAAGTCCATTTGTTCTAAGTTTGATTCATTTCTATTATTTCTTTGCTGATCTTTTGTCTATGTGATGTGTCTCCTTGTATCAATGGAGTACTAAATTCCCCCATTATAACTGTATTATTGATTGTTTGATTTTTCATATCTATTAATATTTGTCTTACCTAATTGAGTGCTCCCATATTGGTGCATATAATTTTATGATTTTATCTCTTTCTCTTGAAGCTTTCCCCTAACAAGTATGTAGTGACCTTTCTTATCTCTTCTGATCATTCTTTGTTTAAAGTTCACGATGTATCCAAACAGAATAGCTATTCATGATTTTTTTCTTAGTTCATGTTGTATGGAGCATTGTTTCCCCATCCTTTGAATTTTAGTGCATGAATTTTCTTTTGAGTTAAGTGTGTATACAGCATATTGTTGGATTTAGTTTCTTGATCCATTCTTCCAGTCTATTTCTTTCATTATAATAATAATAATAATAATAATTATTATTATTATTATTATTATTATTATAGAGAACAAAGCAAAACAAAGCAAAGCAAAACAGAACAAAGCCAATCAGAGCAAAACAATACAAATAACACAGGGTTTCAGAACAAGACACGAAGAAATCAACTGTAGGGCCCCTAATCACTCTGGATTTCTTCGAAAGACTTGTCCATACCTTCACACAAAATAAGTTAATACATCAAAATAGTAGAAAAGCAATCAAACCAAAGAATGAGAGCCTTAAGATCCATGAAGACCAGACACTAGGAAATCAACAATGGCTACAATAATGTTGCTTGTTTTCTTCAAAGTAGCTCTCCATACCTTCCATGATGTCATATTTTATTCAGCTTTGTTCAAACTATCATACATAATACAATCAACACTTATCAACCATTTAGGTGAAGTTCTAGGCACATATAAGCATATACATGTACTTGTATCCTTTCTCTATTAGAGGGAAAAACAAAACAACAAATAAATAACTGTAAATAAGAGCCCAAAACAATAACAACATAGGCTTTCAAAACAAAGTGATAGGAGCATAACAAATTTTGCTATTTTGCCTAATTATCTTCAATTACTTTCTCAAATTGCCAGATAGTCATGCAGAATTGATATAATTCTATGAATATTAACTCTTTTGTTCCAAGAACTAATAAAATTACCAGTACAATCACCTTAGTAATCTTAAGCGTAAATATACACATTTATATATTTTTTATTCTCTCTTTCTTTTTTCTCCTTTTTCCCTATCTGAGTTATTCTTTCATCTTTGAGCAGTTTGTTACCCCTTCACAATATTTATTGAGGAATTTTTATCTTATTTACTCTTGCCGTTTCTTAGATTAGGGAGACAATACTGTATTTACACATGATAGATTGATTTATTTGACTTATGAGTATGGTCTGAAGTCACACATATTTACCTGTAAAAGCTTTAGTTGGTCTTTCTTTATAGCTGAGTTGTATTTGATTGTTTGGAACTACCTCAACTTTTTTATCCATTCTTTGATTGATGGGCATTTAGGTTGTTTTCAAATATGACTACTAAAAATTGTGCTGCTATACACTGGGTGCACATATATCATTGTGGTATGGTGTTTGAATTTTTTCTGAAATATGTCCAGAAGTGGAATAGCTGGGTCAAATGGGACCCTGAATCCCAGCTTTTTGAGGAATCTCCAGAGTGACCTCTACAGTGATTGCACCAGTCTATACTTCCACCAACAGTGCAGAACCCTTCCTTTTTCCAATAGCTTCTCCAGGATTTTTTTCTTGATAGTTTTCTTGATCCTGGCTATTCTTTCTTGAGTGAGATGGAATCAGTGTTGTTTTAATTTGCCTTTCTGTAATGACCAATGATATTGAACATTTTTTCATGTATTTATTTGCCATTTGTATTTCTTCAGGTGAGAAGCATGTATTCATCTCAGATGCTCATTTTTGGATTGGGTCTTTGAATTTCAAGGTCTTGATTTTTTTTTAAATGCCTTATATGTTCTAGTTGGACGTCATTTATTGGAGAGGCAGGCAACTAACCCTTTTTCCCAATTCCTGGGTATTCTTTTCACTCTGCTGGAGATTTCTTTTGACATGCAAAATCATTGTAATAAGACAAGATCCCTGTTGTTGATTCTGGGAATATGTCCTAAGCAGTTTGATTTGTCTTCATGAATTCTCTGGTGTACCTTATGCTGTCAAGACTTGTACCTACTACATATTACAGCAGTGTAAGTGCTTCTGTTTTAATATTTAGATCTTTGATCCATTTTGATTTTAGTGCATGGTGATAGGAATGTTGTCTAGTTTTAGTTTTTGTCTTATGAAAAGCCAGTTTTTCAAGCACCACGTATTGAAAAGTCTATCTTTGTTCCAAAGAACATTTTTGGTCACTTTGTCAAAGATAAAGTATTTTAGTGTGTTTGTAGTTGTGGTTGCATCTTCTAATCTATTCCATTGACCTTCAGTTCTGTTTTTATTGCAGTACCATGTGATTGTAGCACAGTAACTTTGTTGTATAACTTCAAGTCAGAGATTACGGTGCCTACTATGTTGCCTTTGTTGCCCAGAATTGCCTTTGCTGTTCTAGATCTGTCCTGGTTTTAGATGAATTTTAGGAATGATTTCTCTAAGTCTGTGAGGTATGCTAATGGTATTTTAATTGGAATTGCATTATACTTGTATAACAGTTTTGGAAAGATGGCCTTTTTCGCAATGTTAGTTCTTCCTAACCATGAACAAAGAGTGTCTTTCCATTTTCTGAGATCATCTTTGATTTCTTTTTCAGAGTATTATAATTTTCACTGAACAGGTCTTTTATTTTCTTTGTTGGATTGATTCCTAGTTATTTCATTTTTTGGATGCTATTGTGAAGGATGTGGTGTATCTTACTTTTCTCTCAGTGAGTTTGTTGTTTTTGTACAGGAATGCCATTGATATTTGAGTGTTGTCTTTGTAGCCAGCTACATTACTTAATTTTGTTATTATGTCTAGGAGTCTTTCAGTGGAGTTTTGGTGGTCTTCTATGTAAACTATTCATGTCATCTGCAAATAATGATAATTTAACTTCTTTCCTACCTTTATTCCTTTTATTTCTCTCTCTTCTCTAATTGCTCTGGCCAATATTTCCATCACTATATTGAATAGGAGTTGTGATAGTGGACATTTTGGTAGCTTACCATAACTGAAAACATACTGAGCCCTGCTTTTACTAGTTTCCACTTTTTGATCCAGGAAAATGGAAAGTTACTCAGGGTATAAGTCCTATGAGAAAAGCAAAATGAGCTGTACCCACAGGAGAAAAATTAACCTGCTCAACAAAGGAAGCAGGATACAGGTGTCAACCAAAAAAGAATGTAAGATACTAGCTATATTGTTTCCAACAGGGTGTCTTTTTGTGATTCTCTCTTTTAAAAACTCTGTAACTTTAAAGTTCTGTGCCACTTGTTTAGACTCTGAAATGAGGATGTCTGTATAGGAGTGATCCTGAGCTCAGCTAATTAAATTTCAAATTTATCAGTTTGGCTGCTGGGATTCCTATATAATTGAAGACACCTCAGACATCCTTGTCTTCTTCCTGATTTTACAGTGACTCTTTCAGTTTTTAACCATTTAATATGCTGCTGGCTGTTGATATTCCTAGATGGCTTTTATCATATTGAGTTAGAGACCATCTATTCATATATTCCATAGAATTCTTATCATGAATGAGTGTTGAACTTTATCAAAAGCTTTTCCTGTATCTATTGAAATGATCATGTGATTCTTATCTTTGACTATTGATAAGCTTTATTTTGCTTATTGATTTGCATAAGTTTAGCCTTCTCTTCATTCTTGCAATGAATCCCACTTGGACATGGTGTATAATCGTCTTGATGATTTGTTGCATTCTGTTTGCGAGTATTTTATTGAGGATTTTTACATCTATGTTCATTAGGGAGATTAGCCTATAGTGCTCTTGCTTCTTCTATAGAGACTTTTAACAAACGTTTAGTTAAAGATAAAAAATAGAGCAAAACAAAAATGGATAGAAATAATACAGAATATCAAAAAAATAAAGAACAAAATTGCTAGTTGTTAAACTACATGTTGTCTTTTAGAAATAGTTGTTCAAGTTATAAAATTATAACATGCAAGGTGGACATTCAAACAGTGATTACGCAAACAGTTCTGTTCAATAATCCAACAAAAACTTAGTGATATGGTTATCAATCCTGAACACTTAAACATACACGAAATTATATCATTTAGGACACTTTCTTTTCCTCTCTTTTTTGTTTAATTTTTTTTTTATTGGTACCAGGGATCGAACTCATGATCATGTACTTTCAAGGCAGGTGCTTATGCCGCTGAGCTAAATCCACAGAGCCATTTTCCTCTATTTTTTGTAATAGCAATTATACATTTTGTGTTTTATTACTCCTACAGTTCTTATTACTTTTTACACTGGAGACACTGTGGTATTTAGAAATATGATATTTGTTTATTTCACTTATGAGAATAGTCTCAATTTGTCTTCACTTACCTATGAAGGCCTCAATGTCATCCTTTTTTATAGTTGAGTAATATTTCATTGTATAAAAGTAACAAATCTTTTTCATCCACTCTGCAGTTGATGGGCATTTTGGTTGTTTCCAAGATTTAACTATTACCAATTGTGCTGCTATGAACATAGATGCACATATATCACTGTGATATGACATTGTCAGTTTTTGAGGGAAAATGGGCACCAAAGAAGCCTAGAATACCAAAGGCAATTCTGGGCAACAAAGGCAAGGCAGGAGGCATCTCAATTCCTGACTTGGATCTATACTACAAAGCCACAGTGATAATATTAGCATGGTACTGGCAAAGAAATAGACATGAGGATCAATGGAACAGATTAGAAGATACAAGCACAAGTACAAAGACATCGAGCCACCCAATATTTGACAAAGGGACTAAACATGTTCACTGGAAGAAGGATAGCCTCTTCAATAAATGGTGTTGGAAAAATTGGCTTTCCACATGCTGAAGACTGAAAGTAGATCCATGCCTATCACCATGCACAAAATTAAAGTCTAAATGGATCAAATACCTAAATATTAAAACAGAAACACTAAATCTACTGGAAAATCAGGTAGGTAAAAGTCTTGGAGACATAGGGGTAGGCAGAGAATTCATGAAAAAAACATAAACTGCACAGGAAACATTTCAAAGAATCAACAACTGGGATCTCAAAATATTGAAATGTTTTTGCACTTCAATAGTAATCACCAACCTAATGATAAGAAAATGCACAGAATTGGGAAAGAATTTTAGCCAGCAACCTCTAGACAATGGACTTATATCCAGAACATATAAAGAATTGAAATACATCACGCCCCCTAAATTCAGACTTTTTACTTTATTTTTATTCATATATATGAAGGAACATTTGTAAAGCAATCATTTGTGTGTGTTGTTTCATTTATCACTATGTGTGTGGGTATCTGTCCATCTATGTTTGTGAACAGCTCTGAGTGTGCATATTTAATTCACTTATGTGTTTGTAGATGAATAAAGCAATGTATGAACATATTGTTCATGTTTCTCTGTGTGTGTGTGTTAGTATAAATGCACATTTCCATCCCAAATTGTGATACATAAAACTTAATTCATACAACACAGAACAGTGTCCAAGACAGTGTGGAGAAGGAGTAATAAAAATGAGGAAAAAGAAAGCAGGTGGAGAAACACAGTTCTCAGAAGGGAGTGGTTTGTGAGGGATGTAAACAGCCACCCAAAGAGACAGGAGAACCGAGAATGTATGGGATACAGAAAAAAGGAAAAATTTCAAAGGAAAATTGAAAGTAAACTAAGATATTTGGAGATAACAATACAGAAATGATCCGGCCCACGGATCAGTCCGTGGGTCTCACCTGGAGAGGGAACGGGGATGGGGGGCAGGGCAAGAGGAAAGAGAGATGGAGACAAGTTGAGCAGTTCTAATCAAGTCTCGTTTATTGAGGAAGTGAACATGGTTTATATAGGGTGAGGGCAGGAAATTGTCATCATCAGGCAGAGATGTTGTGCAGAGACCGGATAGGTCACAGTCATGTCCGGCCAGGCAGAGAAGATCATGGGTAATGTAGGCAGACACACCAAATGACCACAGGAGGGTGGGATGGGGTGGCAGCAGTGAGGCTATCATGCCGCTCCCTACACAGAAAGAGTACATAGGAAAAAATAATAGCAAAAAGAAATGCTTCCACAAAACAAAAGATGAAAGAGTACGTCTCCAACTAGATGCAACTTAAAAAGTGCTATAGGGAAATATTTGAGCTAAAATAAAAAGGCAGCAATTACTAACAGGAAAACTGAAAGTACATACTACAATGCTGAAGGTAGGTATGTACTCAAATGCGTAATATTCTAATAATGCAATGGCTCTTTGTACATCACATGAAAATCTCTGAAAGTGTACATTTCAATGCTGAAGGAAAATATATATTCTAATGCATATAATATTCTAATGTCATGGATCTTTGTAAATTACTTTTGACTATAGTATAACAGTTCAAAGACAAAGATATAATAATAGTTTATGTATATTTCCTTATACTGTGTACAACATAAAATGTATACTCTTTTATATAAAATGAATGTTTATCCAAAAAGGCCTCAAAATAGCTAAGGTGCCCTACAACAGATGAATGGATACTTAGGAATAAAGAAAAATAAAATCTTGTTCTTTGCAGCAAAATAAATAGAATGGTGAATTCAATATATGAGGTGAAATAAGATGGTAGAAAAGGACCCAGAGCACATATTTTCTGTCATATATGCAAGCAAACAAGGCAGTCTAAAGGCAGAGTAGTGATTACTAATTATTCAGAAGGGTGTCAAGGTGGGGCTATGATGTTTGAAAATGTGATTCAATTTAATCTATGTATTCCACACCATGTGTGCAGATACTAAAGAACCCAATCCACATGTACAGTTGATAGGTATTATCACCAACATTAAATTAAGGAATGAGACTGAAATTACAAAGTTTTGGTGTGCTATTGAAATTAAGCTTCAGTAAATTCAAATCAGACTGCTATAACTAGAAATTGTTTTCTGTAACAACTTATCACAGATAAAATTGGATAATCAGAAAGGAAGTACAGCAAAATTCAATGAAACACAAAGGAAGTCAGCAATAGAGGATAAAAGAAACACAAAGTTAATAAAAACAACCAAAAAACATAAAGAAAACAGCAATGCTAGCACCTCTTTTAAATGTGATGGTCTAACCTTCCAATTAAAATATATCAACTAAATTCACAAAAGTAAAACACTGTAAGACACAACTTTATGTTTCCTACAAAGTTTCATCCTAAAAGACCTACTGAGACTGAAAGAGAAAATCTGAAACAAGATATTCCGTGCAAATGTTGACATGCTGAAGCCATAAATAATGATTTTTATGTCTGCAGCAATAGACTTTAAGCTTATGACATTTGTCAGTTTCTTTTGGAAATGCACTGATCCATGAGCTTATGCAGGTCTTGCCACACACATGGCCATAAAGAGTCCACCCATGACTGGGCCTTCATAAAATCCAACTGTGTTATATGAGCACAGACATAAAAGAATGCCACAATTCTCTGTGTCTAAAAAAGAGTTTGTTTTTATAAAAGAGCTTCAGTGGAACCTATGAACTTCCTAAAAAAATGGTTCAAGAGTGAGACACAGAGGCTCCTTCAGACATGAAAGGGATGCAACACATTGATCATTCTTCCTCTCTCTGTATGGTTCTTCAACTGCTTGTCTCTTCTCTTCTCCCCAGTGTACACTTCCACCCACTGTTGTACAGGTAAGTTTGCTTCCTCACTGTGGGTCTTCCTCTTATCACCCTTGAGAGTACATTAGCCTTCCTTTAGCGTCTCTCTATCTGGATGTTGCTCATGCAACCAACTGGTGTCACCTGTAAAGAGCCCAAACAAAAGCCTATCCAGTCTTTTAAGAAAATTCCTGCTAAACTGCCATGAGCTGAGACAACTTTGTTTTCGTCTATTATAAACAAAATTATCGAAAGTTTTGTAAGCTGAGCTGTTTCTGTCTTCCAAGATTCATCCTACACAAACAACCAGAAAAAGACGTTGCTCCACTGTGTTAAATCTCAGGACCACTACCCAAAAGGCAGACAGATACCTGACCACCTACCGAAGTGGCCTCCTACAGGGGCTCTTCTTGGGAATATTAGCCACTCATTTGGGCACTGTTCTGTCTTCCATAAAATTTGCTATAAATGACTCACTCTTATCAGTCACTCATCAGTATGAAACAGTGTTTGTTAATGAGCCAATTTTATTTCCTTCCTGAAACACTTTAGGGCAGTTTTCTGCAGGATGTTGTGCTGATCAGCCCAGTCAGCCACATGATCTGTGAGTTCCACAATGACACAGCTTGAGAAATTCTTGAAATCACCAGGGTCACCCTCGAGGTTGATGTCTTTGTCCTTAAATTTCTACTTTTATAAATTTTATTTTTTTGAACTGAGAATCGAACTCAGGACCTCATGCTTGCCAGACAAGTAATGCACCACTCAGCTCAATCCATGGCCCTCCGCTAAGCTAAAGCCCCGGATCTATAAATTTTACATGATACTTACTTTATCTACTTAATTTCTGTCCTGAAAATCAAACTCAGTGCCTTTTGCACCCTAGACAAGAGCTCTCCTACTGGCTACACCCAAAGCCTTCCTCAGTTTTTGTCTCCCTAAGGGGTACTTTATGTCTCAACCACTCACCTTTGTGCAAAACTGTGCACTTTACCTGCTTCTGAAAAAATTTGAGAGTTTGAACCACAGTCTGGATGCAGTGGAGTTACAGCTCATTAGAACAAAAGGGCTGACAGTGGGGAAGCAGGTGGAAATCAAGTCAGAGGTTTTTATAAACCACCAACTAGGAACATTGAAATTCACAACACAAGCATAGAAAAATGAGGAGAGGGTGTAAAATGACACAAAGGTGCATACAAGGATGAAGACGCTGTGGGTGGCCCTGGTCTCAGGGGAAGTTTTGTGGGAATCATTTGTCTCATGAATGTGTTGCATCCGCTTCTTGTGCTTGTGCAAAAAGAAAATCATGGAGCCGCTGGACCAGATCATGAGCCCAGAACATGAAACTTCAGGGAATAACACAAATGCTGCGTACAGTGACTCTGGGATTTTGTCTCGAAATCCATCAGAGCAGTATCTTAAATCATTTCTCTTTGTGATATTTTTACTGCTATATTTCATGATGTTATAAAATGGAAAAATACAATTTACCAACATACAGAAAATCCAGCTGAGAAAAATCCATAAGCCAATGTGCTTTGGAAGTTTAACCTTAAGCTCCTTCCAAGTGGAGTTCATGGGGCTTATCCTAACCATCTGGAAGACACTCAGCAGGCAGGTGGTACTAACTGACACACCCCTGGCCACTCTGTAGACATACAAAAGAAATATGCATCTATTACTTGGAGAAAAATACCTTATTCCAAAAACTTGTACTGTCTGTGAGACTCCCTTAGACAGCATGATCAGTGTGTTCACTACAGTGAAGTGCTCAGCTATTAGATCTATAGGCCTGAACTTGTATCCAGTGAAGCAGAGAGAGAGATAATGGAACAGAAGAACAGTATTAGCTAGGATTCCTGTGACTGTTTGAGTCAGAAAAATCATTCCTATTGCCAACTCCCTAGGTGCCATTCTGTTATGAGGATGCAAGAATTGTGAATTTGTTGGTGATTTTTTAAAGCTTCCAGTTAGCTGTTTGTTGCTTTGGGATTACTGGAGACAACAGAGCTGTGCACAGGGAGAGAAGTAGGGCTTCATGCTGAGGTGAAGCTGGTGTTAGCCTGGGTGAAGCAATGACAAGAGACGGAATGAGACATAAGAGCACTCAGTTGATTTAAGAAACATACCAGTCTCAATTGTTTTCATATAAGTGGTATAATACATACATATAACCTATGCAATTCTCTCCTTTACTTTAAACACCCTCAATATTGCTTATATTGCCAGAGACAATGTAAATGCTATGCAAATAGCAGGTATATAATTGATTGGGAAATAATGACATGAAAAACATCTGTATATAGTGAGTTCCTATAATTTTTAAAAATATTTTTGGGCCATGTTTGTGAGATCCACATTTGTGAAACATGTAAGTGCAGAAAGCAGACCATAAAGCATTTTCAAAATAAATTTGGGTTTTTGAACTGGAAAAAATATTCCCAATCATAGTCCACACCACATTGAAAGGGGATTTTAAATAAACAGCTGATCAAAATATTAAAATCTTCTATCATAGTGTATGAAAAGTTTACTTAAGCACTATGAAAATCAATTAATCACAGGGCGTGACATGAGGAAAATATCTATTTTTAGGAAAAGTGATTCACCTTATCAGAAGAGAAAGAAAATTCATTTCCAGTATCTGCAAATAACTACAAGTGATTAATATCGACTGCATAACAGAAAAATATGTGCAAATGGAAAACAACAGTCTCTTAAAAAAGAGGCCACTCACATTATTGGTTTCCTAGTGTCTGGTCTTGAAAGTCCTTAAGGCACTCAATCTTGTGCTTTGATTGCTTTTGTACTCTTTTGATTTGTATTAACATATTGTGAGTGGAGGTTTGGACAACTATTTCCAAGAAAACAAGAGACACTATGGTAGCCACTGCTGATTTCCTTGTCTTGTTCTGAAATCCTGTGTTATTTGCATTATATTACTCTGTTCTACTTTGTTCTGTTTTGTTTTATACTCTTTAAAGTTTAAAATAATATATAAATTATAAAGAGGCTATACAGTGGCATACGGTCAGTTGCAGATTATCAGTAAATAATAGGAAGCAGAGTAATGCCACCACTTCTTATCACTACATAAGAACTGGAAAGCTAAAAATGAAAGTACTAGGGAATATCACATTCACAACACGATGTCAGTTTTCCAGAACTCCCATACTTGGTTGGTAGGCTTTTATATTTGCACAAAGATTCTTGGAAAAGCTTAGTGTTTACTGGAGAGATCTCCAGTAAAAAGCTGGAGAGATCTTAGCACATCTACCAAGAATTTTGATACTACAAATAGGACCACAAAAAATTTTTGAGTATGTTTTAAGGACACAAGTTATAGATTTTACTAATGACTACTATGTGGAATAATCCTACTCTAAAACAAACATATGGGTATTTTCAGCCAAACCCAAAATGACTTGTCAGCTATTCACAGAATGCAGTGACACACAGAAATCCTAATCACTGATCCATGATAATGTGCAGCAAAACATATCATTTCTTTAACAACATATGACATAAAAATTGAAATACTAAAGAATTGATAATTCTTAATTGCATTTATGTAAATCACAACAGCATGGAAGTGATCTATTCTCCTTGAGGTCGGGATAGTGCTTTGCTGAGCTGAGCTGGGAAAGCAGTGGCTGGTATGGTCACAGGGGAACTCACGGAGGCGAACAGTAATCTGTCCTGGAATTTGAAACTGCAAAGCAGTGCTCAGATCATGAAACCTCATTGAGGCCTTTGCCTACAATCTGTGTATATATCTTTAAAATGAAAAACTCTATTGCAAGAAGGGAACGAATTTGCAAGAAGGGAATGATAATTAATTGAACCTGTGTTTCTTCAGAAGAATTTAAAATACTAACATTGCTTTATGTTTTGTTCCCATTGTATGATTTCTAGATTATAAACCATTAGATCCTGAGTATACACTGTAGAAAGTAAAAGGTTACACTGTGTGATGATTAAAAAAATACCATAGGAAAACTTAAAACAGAATGGACTAAAAAGTAGGGTGTGATGAAAACCACAAAATAAAGTGGTAAATTTAAACTCTGGTGTGATATTCTTATCATAGAAATATTCTTCCTTCCAAAAAAGGCCAAGTGTTTCTTTAAGATGAAATATCAACTGCATTTAATTGAAAACATTTTTGGAGCTATAGTTTAAATGTCAGGATTAAAAAAATACTAATGATGCAAGTATAATCACATTACTAGATTGAAAATAAACATATACATGATATTAATCAAAAAGGAGTTTGTCAGTACTTTTACTGGTTATTTTTTAAATTTTGAAATGTGCACATTTTCAGTATTGTTGCTCCCAGAGTACCAAACAGGATCAGTAGTTTGTTTTGATTTTTTTGTTCCTCTGTGGTTCTGAAGAAGAAAATCAGGGCCAGTCTTATCTCTAAATTACATTCCCTAACATTTTAATTATTTTTTGACAGGGTCTCATTAAGTTGACCAGACTTGCCTGGAGGTCCCTGTCCTCCTACCTCAGCCTCCTGAGTAGCTGGGATTACAAACTCACACCACTGTGCCTGGATAACCAGTGTGTGTGTCAGGTCTGCCTCGACAGCATGAAGCATGGTACAGGCTCTGTGTGTGAGGAAGAAGCTCACCTGGCTTGCAGCTCCTGAAGCTCAGAGTCCATGACCTGTGGTCCCCACTGTCTTGGTCTCTGGAGATGGCGGCAGGAGGAAGCTCATCATGCCTGGGTGCGGGAACAAAGATTTCCATTCAGAGATCAGCACAGAGACACAGTTGCTTGCTGGGCAGCCCCCATCCATTGTCCTATGATGATGCAAGTCCTTCCTTTGTGTCCACCTCTCCCCTCCCCAGCACACCGATAACTGGACTTTAGACACAGCAGACACGTGGAGGACACCAGCCATGTATAAACCGTGGCTGCAGGACTGTAAATAGAGTATGTGCTCAGCAGGCAGTGGCAGTCAATTTATTTGGAGGCCAGTTTAAGTTCCCATAGAGGACACAGGTCTTCAGAGCCCAAGGAATCTGCATGACAGCGTGAGACCAGGCTGAGACAACACAGGCTCCACTTGACTGCTATTGCTCAGGAGGGACAGCGACTGAAAGTTTCCTTGCTTAGGATTCTTGAATGTGCTAAATGACTCATTCTTATATCACATGTGCAATGGAGAGTGAAAGTCGTACTTCAACCTTCACAAATCTCTGGGCAGGAGCTACTGTTCATTTCATGTGAAAGATGAGGCAGCTTTAGTACAGATTGGATTAAATCAGCACCTGTGTTTGAGAGAGAGGTGAGATTTAAATTGTTTCACCAGCTGATCAGAGAAATCTTCCTGGCCCTGGCCTAAATGGAGGGGACAGGTCAGTTGTGCTTCTTCTGATGCAGACCTATGTTTATACTACTTTCCAGGTCTGCTTATTTTATTTACTCTTAGGGAAATCTATTTCATGATTTTGTCACTCAGTGTAGACATTTATTCTACAGGACATGTCAAATATTAGTAAACATTGGAGATAAAATAATATGAGAATGCCCTGAATGCACTTTAATATCAAAAATGTATACTCTGTTTTTGTTTGATTTACTTATGGAAAGTTGGCTTAATATTAGAATGTCTTGAGGTTGAAATCGTTTGCTTGTGTGTCACAAGAAAAAGTGAAGCCATTTATCACAGAAATTATCAAATAATATTCCACTGTGCCATAAAACTGAGATTCAAAAACCTAATATGTGAAAAGATAATATAAGGAGAAAATAAATTTTTAAATTTTAGAATGATATACTCATTGCTTTAACATGTAATTTGATATCATATAACTATTTTTTATCATCTATCAGTGAAGATTAATTGGTTAAAGATATTAAAATATGCTAAAGAATATTTATTGTGGAAGGCACAGTATTTACAATTAAAATTGTAGATTTAGTATTGGGATTCAAAATGGAATTTCTGTGAAACAGTGAATGTGTCACTCAGTCCACTCCAGCCTGTCACATGCGCGCCTTCCCAGAAATGCAGCTAGTCTGCCTCTAGGAACCGATGAGTCTGCAGCGGTCATGAGAGCTGCAGTGTTTGTGGGAGGCTCATTTACATCTCCACCACAGTGCTCAGTCCTAGTCAGAGGCTGCACCTCCACTCTGGCCATTGCTGTGCTAGTCAGACTTGATTGCTACATGGGGTTAGATGGTTTTACATTTGTTTTGCTCTTTATCATTAACGTGGCAATTTTAGAGACAAACAATGGTAACCCTGAGTATTTTCTCTGTGATTTCTATAATAAAAAACACATGACAGAGTGGCTTTGCATTGACTTTGCCAGCCTAAAGCACTTGGAAACCTAATTTTTTTTATCTTGAAAGAAATGCCAAATTCATGAGACATCAGTGATGTGTTCATGTGGATACAGTAGGAGCCATGGAGACTAAGGAAAGGTCTAACAACCATCACTCTCTTTACAGGCTCAGCTCACGCCTGCCCCAAGACTTGTTCCTCCTTTCTGTAGGACTTCCTCCCTGCAGCCTGACCGGAGCACTCACTGCAGCTCCAAGAGACCCCTTCCTTGTCACACCCTGCCTCTCTGAGGAAGCTGAACACACTCACATCACTCCTTCCTGGTACCAAGATTGTGGACTCAGTGTGCAGACCTGGGCAGCCAGTGCAGATGTGGGAGGGAAGAAGCCGGGGTCTGAGATCAAGCCTTGGGATACAGTGACCTCACTCCCCACAGACTGAGTATCATCACATCTTTAGAGAGGACAGACATGCATGCCTGAGACCCCATGGGAATTCTGAAACTTGCTCCTAGTTGCTAATTAGAATGCTCAGAAGTGAGTAGCCATCATCCCCAGTGGAACTCTCCCTGTCCCTGCCTCTCCTCTACACTTCTGATTCTCTGGT
>PVJX010020538.1:0-33186 GCA_004027295.1 Dolichotis patagonum | reverse complement strand
CATTCGAGCAGTCTCTTTCCCTTCAGTTTCTTTCTGGGTTGAAAGAGTCCCTCTCCCTCTGTTTGGGTCTCTCCAGGGTGTTTGATTCTGGCATTTCAGCTGTCTCTCTCAGAGAGGCTCCATATCGTGCTACCTCTAGGTCCACCATCTTTGAAACTCTCTCATTTTTATATTATGTAACCCAATATGTCTATTGTTCCTCTTGATACAGGGTAAGTGAAAACAAGGATTTTTTATATCTGTATGGTTACTTCCTGGACAATGCCTGCTACATAAATAGGTGCTCAATAAATTATTTTAAAGGTAATTTGAATTTCATCATAACGGTCTTTCACATCTTTTGATAGATTTATTCCTTGGTTTAGTGGTATGCAGTAAATTGTTGACACTTGACTCTCTGAAAAGTGGAAGAAGGGAAACTATTTGTAGTTTGCCAAGTTCCATGCTGTAAATTCTCTTACCATGACTAATGTCAAATTACTAAGGTGGTATCATTGAATGTGGAGTTGGAAAGAAATGTTGAATAATAAATTATTATATAGTATTACCACCAATGGAAACAATGGGTTCAGTGACTTTAATGTCATAAGTAATTGTAATATGAAGTAGCATAATTTTTCAATTGTAGGTTTATATAATTTATTTTTAGAAAGTTGTATTTAACAGTTGATTCACAGCATTCTTTTTTTCAAGTTTTCTTTAACATTTAATAGAAACTATATATAATAAATTTTTACTGCATTTTACATAAAGTAGCCCACCTCAGATATTTACATAGATTAGAAGATACATGGTTAAGGAGGGCCCAGTCCTGGGGGATATTTCCCACAGGAAGTCAAGAGTTCAGTTAACAAGGAGGGTTCAGACTGCCAGATTAAGTGGATGTGATAACGAAAGGCTGACCTGCAGGCCGTTGGGTAGATAGCCAGACACTGGGACAATCAATATTTCAAAGGCACCATTCTTACACAGCCCCCAGCTAGGTGGGGATTTTTGCCCATGACTTAGGAAATGGCACTCCAAAGTTGTGTTTCCTATTAGGCAAAGGTCCAAACACTCACTCAGTTTCAGAGATAGAGATTACCTCTTCTCCTTGCCCAGGATGGGAAGAAACCCACGCCATTGGACACTTCTGACCCATTCTCCCCAAATTTAGCTTTTAATTAACTATAACGTTCAGAAAGGAAACAAGGCAGAGTTACTCTATTTAAATAAGAGATGATCAGAGATACTTGCTTGAAGAATGGGAAAGTCAAATCTACCAAATCAAATAGTTCCTAGAGTACACTGTCAACTGGGAGAAGTGGGTTCTTGTTTCCCATTCGCAGTAGCCAGTCCTCTTTGAGGCAGTGGTGCGCAGACTCTCTCAGAATTTCGAGATCCCCATCCTCAGCCATCTGCATCTGGCCCAATATATCCACTGAGTCTTCAACAATTTCTTTGATTGAATGATCTTCAAGGGTCAGTGAAGGATCAAAAAGCAAGGGTGAAGGAGGGCACTGCATACCGTCACCTACA
Organism: Dolichotis patagonum; assembly: GCA_004027295.1. NCBI lineage: Eukaryota > Metazoa > Chordata > Mammalia > Rodentia > Caviidae > Dolichotis > Dolichotis patagonum. The sequence continues at coordinate 31,668 of PVJX010020538.1, read as the reverse complement.
ACATCCAAATCGTCACTGAAGTCCAGTGGTAAACTCTCAGTGGGCTGGAGCTCAGCAGCACTCAAGTACAGATCCACGGGGCCGGCTTCCAGAGCGTCTGGCACAGGCAGTACCTGCTCGGGCTTATACATCTGAGGAGGCAACTGGAAATGCAGTGGACAGCAGGGATCCTCAGAAAGGCTTGCAGGGGACCTCTTCAGATCCCTGGCAGCATTTGAAGAGAACTTGATTCATATCCTGACAAATACGGGTGCAGCAGTGTCTGTTCATTGGAAGAGACTGATTAGAACAATGAACATCACCCACAAAGGCCAAGCACCACTGACTGGAATGAGTGGTATGGGCCTGCGGGACTCCACCATCTGTGGCCAACATTCTGCGTTTCTTCAGTTGCCTGTGTAGTAAGGCTTCCACTCCATAGTACTGGCGATACACTGGAGACATATTAATTGCTTTAAATTCTCTCGTTCTTTAGCTAAAAGTCCCTCTGGGCTGGTCAGGAGACTGCTGCCTAGAGCCTCAAGTTCCACTTTGCGGTTATGTAAGTACCGGCACTTCTTGAGCAGATGCTGAAGTCGTTTAAACTGATCAATGTATAAAGACTGCAGCAAATTAACTTCTCACACATAATCAGGAACAGTTCTTCTGCTGTGTAGATGCCAGCATGTTTTAGGGGATCTTCTTGATCACTGTCTATGCTATCAGTTTCACTGTCAGGGTCACCTCTCCATGTCTCATTCACAGTAATAGGTTCCTTGTGCCTGTCACTCCAGCTGTCTTCATCCAGTATTTGACTGGCTTTGCTATGGGTACTTTCTGGAGTCTGAGATCCCACCTTCATCTCAGCATGTGAACTCGGCTGGCACAGCAGTGTTTCACCCATAGCCCCTAGGCTTGTCTTCGTCATTTGAGCATGAGTGCTAGGGCATTCCTATGGGTATGTTCAGAACAGAAGGACAGATCATCTTTCTTCTCCTGCTTTGGGGCAGCACTGAGAAATCTTTTTCTATTCTTTGTGGATATATAACTACACTGCTTGAAGGGTGCATTCTTGTCTTCGAGGATGTGCTTAATGCAGAACTCCTGTCCTTCCAGACGAGGTTGAGAGCATGGGCGATGAGTGAATGAACAAGACAAGGGCTCCTGCGACCTGGGCACTGGCGTAATCCTTCCCTGGTTGGTTGGCAAGATGTGAATCCAAATCCTGTTCATACCAAAACCTCCAATACTTGCCAGGCAGCTACATCTGGGCAAGCCGGCCCTGATTCACAGCATTCTTGAAAATTGAACAGTGACTTCCTATAAACTATGTAAGCTATTCCAAAAAACCACTATCTAGGTTCTTTATATTTTGTGTGAATGTTGTGAATTCTTGTTTAGTTGTTTTCTTAAATTAAGATTCGTCATTATTTCTTGCTATCTTAAAGGAATGGAACTGACTTTTTGTATAATATTCTCATACCTGGCAAACTGGTCAAAATAGCTTCATAATTTGAATAATTTATATGTGTATTCTTCCAGGTTTCTGTATAGACAGTTTTATCATCTACAAATAATAAGACTTTGTTTCTTCATTTTGAATTATTATATATTTCATGTCATATTGCTTTATTATTTGTGTTGACACGAATATGCACTATCATGTTTAACTTTAGTGATAATGGAAAGCATTGGTGTCTCGTTTCTGAATTTAAATAAGTGTTTTATGTTTCTTTTTGGTATCTTTCTAGGACTGAAGGAATTTTCTTTTATTCATAGTTAGGTAAGAATTTGTTTCTGTTTGTCATGCGTGGTTGTTTTATTTCATGATATGATTATTCTGAATGATTTGAGATGATCATGTACTATATAACAAGGAATGTCCAGTTTTTCAGAAATATTTTGTGACATATCTGTTAACATTGTTTCAAGACAAAAAGCAATGATTAACAGAAGAAAAAGAAAAAATGGAAAAATAGGCATTTAAGAAAAATAATTATATATGATTGACATAATTAGCTACTTGATCTACTGGAAAAATGCAGAACACTCTGGCAGTGCAGAGATACTTAATGTTCTCAAGGTATGTGGAATATTTATCTCAAACTACATGGAATATTGATCATGCAGTAGGTCAGCTATACAGAAAGTCCCAAAAAATTTTACAGACTCTGTATCATTTATGCAATGTTTTCTGACCACAATTAGGCTTTATGTAGTACTTCTGAGTGGTGTCTTCATACATTTCACAAATTTGATTTTCACATATGTATTATCTGTCTTTTATCCTATTCATTTTACTTCATATTTAATAATTAGTTTGTAATTTCTGAAGTTTTATTAGTTTTTAATCTGCCAGTATTTGTGCATTTTCTTTACAGTAATCTAAAAATATTTAAAGAATTTTTTCATATATCAGTTTAAACATATAATTGTTACAAATTAGGTGTTTGCTAAATACAATTTTATCAATCTTTGATCTTGCTATTTTTTGATGTTTCTACATTCTGGTTATTGTTTGGAGTTTATAATCCATGGAATTTTGTCTCTTTTGCTTTATCCAAAACTTTAGGCTGTAATAACCTTGGGTTACTTGATACTAATATCTTGGTTTAAATTTTTGTACTACACGAATTATGTGAACTTAGTTCATAAGTCACCCATTTCCACCATATCCAAGAAAAATAGGTGTGTCTGTTTCTCATTTCATTCTGGAGGGTGTTTTTTATTTTTTGTTTTTTATTCATTGTTTCATGGAATGTTTTTTTTTTCAAAGTTCTTGCTTCATGAGGTGTTCATAATTTTACTTTTTTTTTGTTTTTGTACCGGGGCTCGAACTCATGACCTCATGCTTGCCAGGCTGGCACTTAAGCCACTAAGCTAAATCCTGGGCCCTTCATAATTTTAGTAAGTAATTTGACTTGTCCATGGGCATTTCTCCTTAAACCCTTATATTACTCTACAACCCTACTGTGCTGTGCCTTCAGCAAAAATCCTAAACTGGTCAAAGTGAATCAATTTTTTATATCCCTACTGGAAATGATTGACTGGTACTTTATTTAGCAGTTTTACAATTCTATCCATAAAGAAAAGGATCTGTAATTTTTTCTTCTGCATCAGTTTCTTGTGGAAGTATGTTATCGAGTTTATGATGATCCAAAGTAAGTTGAAAAAAGTTCCCTTTTTATTCTTTAGAAGACTTTATGTAAAATGAGTTTTATTTTTTTCCTTTAAATGTTTGATAGTACTTCCCAATGAGACAGTCTGGGTCTGAAAGTTTTTGGGAAATTTTTAAAATTATAGATTTAATTTTTTGTAGTTGTAGGACTATTAAGACTTTCTTATTTGTGTCAGTTTTGTTGTTGTGTTACTTAGAAAGTTATCCATATAATTTAGTTTTCAAATTCATTATAAAATTTATTATGATCTCTTTTAATTTTAGCATTTATAGATTTGTAGTGATGCCTCCTCTCATTTCTAGCATTATTACTTTTCTTTCTGTCTTTTATTCTTCATTGGAGTTAGGTAATTACAAATTTGTAGTCATTTTCAGATCCAACTTTTATATTTGTTAAGCTATAATTTTTTTCTTTTCCTATGTCTTTAATTCTGTTCTTAATTTCCCTATTTCTCTTTCTACTTTCTTTGCATTTATCCTACTGATTTTTTATAAATTTTTGAGATGGACGTTCAGCTCATTATTTGTTAGCTTTTGTTCTTTCCTACTACATGTATTAAACACTATTCATTTTCTTGCACACTTCAAAAATAGCTTTAGCTGAGTCTAACAAATTTTGGTGTTTATTATCATGTGTAAATCTCTTTTAGCTATTATAGATCAAAATATTTTCAGTGTACAAAATAAAGGGAAAAATGAATCTACAGATACATAACTAGTATACATTTCAGAGCATGTTTAATTCCTAGCAGGGTAGTACACTCATTGATGAGAATATTTTTAGTGTGGAAGAGTAACACTATTGGCCAAAATGGTATGGAGTGCATTTGTCATCTGTCATTAGATGTCAATACAGACAGATATTCAGAAAATAGGAAATACAAATGCTTGCCCTACAGGATGTTCTTTTAAGTAAAAGTAAGCTTTCAGAAATAAATTTTTAAATCAGTACTTCATGGACATATCCTTTAATGCTGTAGTCATTTTTATTATATGTTGTATAGATTTTAGTCCATTTTTGATGATGTTACAAATTACGTATTGAATAATGGGATGAGTCCATACTAGTTTTAATGGAAGCCAAGGAATGGCTCAGTTAGTTCTTATCTATATGTTTATTTCCTGTCATATGGGGAATTTTGCAAAAACACCAATAAATAAGTTTATGTATATTCATATATAAGATGGTGATAAATTGTAAAAACTATTTTTATCTAAAACATATATTCAGAGAATAATTTGAAGAATTAAGCAAAAATAAATGACTACATTTTTATAAGTTGTTCCTGGGCCTTTCAGGATGGGAAAAGATTTAAATACTTAATATTTTTGATTTTTGAAGGATTCATTAAAACATTGTAGTCAAAATTATATAACACAATAAAATGTTAATAAAGCAGTGGAAAACCCTCATGAAAACTAATGTAAAATTTATCATATAGTCAAGCCATTTAAAAAAATAACTAATTAGAAAGAAAAGCCTAAGGAATTAACTTTATATTTTACTATCTCACAAAGAGCAGCTTTCCTGGAGCAAGTAATGATCAGTGCTCAGTGAATAATAAAACTTTATTGTATTTGGCAATTTTACAAAAAAATTAACTATAGTCAATATTGATCAGTCATGGGGGATTGAGAAACAGATAAGAAAAAATAAGTAATTGAGAACTTCATTGCAGATTGGAGAACAGTGAGTTGTGGGACTGGAGTGAAGGCTCGAAGTTCAGCTGATGAACAAAGTTCTTCAGTAGTGGGGAATGCAGTCCAAGGTCTTGCTGGTTTGGAATAGCAGAGTCTCTTAACACCTCAGAATGTTAAGGGTAATGAGCAACTTTCAAACACTGAAAACTTGATATGTAAGTGACTCTCTCGATATTTCTCTCAATACTGTTTCAGTCTAGCACTTTCTCTCCTGTTTTGAAAAGTCTAATATTGATGAAGCATGAGTATGTTGTGGCATTATGTCTGTAAGGTGCAGTACTAACAGATGACTTCTTAAACCATTTTTATCTGCCACTTTTTGTTTCTCAAAGAATGTCTTATATTCCTTTAAGTTAAGAATTTACATCAGTAAAGACTTGAAGATTAGGGGCTGGGGATTTAGCTCAGCAGCCTAAGTACCTGCCTTGCAAGTGTGTGTTCGTGAGTTTGATCCCTCGTACCGATTGAAAAAAAAAAGACTGAAGATTGAATTTTACTGACAGGCCTGAGGATATTCAAGGGCAATATCAACCACATGCTAGGAAGTTTAAGACTGAGAATGATGGCATGTATTAAGGATATTCAGGTTACAACTTCTTCTAAATGAAAATTTATTATTTCATTATTTCTGAGACTTCATTTATAATGATCTGTGGGATTTGAGATAATTAGAGACCACAATAATAATCCCTTTATGTGTTACATACTATGGACTCATTTATTTTGAAGGATTCCCAGTTGTGTTACAGGCTGCATATAAAGTTCAGGGTGGGGAGCTGAGGAATAAAGAGGGAAATTTGTATACATATGGATGCCTTTGATGTCCTGTGGGGAGCTCACAATCTGAAAGCACAATAAATTTTGTAGAGTGTCACATGTGTTGCAAACCCCTCCCTGACACCACAGTTGCCATAGCAATTTGATGCTAGAGGGAAGATAATAATAATGACAAAATGATAAAAGATGTTATCCACAACTGTTCTAATGAACAAGTGAAAAAAAGTGCTATGCATATATGCAAGAGATGTCAGACTTCCTTCCATTTCTCAAGAATAAATGAATAATAAAATACACTTAAAGCCTGGAGGTATATAATTAAAAATTATTGTAGAACTAGAATTTGGTAGAACCAATGCTGTAAGAGAAAAATTGTACATTATGTATTCTTTCACTAAATATTTTCCCTTCTGTCAAGTGGTAAATCAGGTAACCACTTAGAGGCACTGATTTAGGTTTGCCTTGATCAAGCTGTTTGACAAGTCATCTTGGTAGGGAGGCTGAGATGCATTAACAGGAAAACTAAATACTGTCAGTGGGAGCAGGGCTGAGACAGAGATGAGAAAATGTTAGGGCATTCGTCCTCTGAATGACTGAGGCCCGCCCACCCTCACCTTGCTCATCATTCAGAGTTATGGGAGAAGCTAATAAACCTGAGCATATAATGGAATCTTCAGAAGGAACCACGTAGACTTAACCAGAATTCCACAACCTGTCATATGATTTTTAAAATTCTTACCCAATGAGCAAGTCAGTATGATGCATTGATAGGGTTACCACTTCTGCTGGCTGTGAGATCTGTCTGCAGATACCATCTCTGTCATGTCCTTCAGTCAGAAGCAGTATTGGTAAGTTATTTCATTTCTCTAAGTTTCATTTTATTAATCTCATACAAAAATGACAATAATAGTACCTGCAGTTCATAGGGTTAGTATGTAGACTACATGTGTGTAGCACATAATACAACTCAATACATAATAGCAATTCTAGAAAATTCTGGGAAAATACTTTTCTCATTGAATGGTTAGATTTCTTTAAAATTTCCAGACAGTTTTAGCAACTATTAAAGGGGTTTATTTGCCCACTTTGCATTTCCTTTGATGACACAGAAGCTATATCTTATGACTTTTCTGGCATCTCTTATTTAGAAACAAATTCATTTATTTATGTCTAATGTAGTTGAAGCAGTCTTGCTCCATTCAGGACAGTACCCAAACCTTTTGATTCTGAGTTGGAGCCCTTTCTTCTTAACTTGGGCTGCTTCACGCCAGTGGCAGGGAAGGGGTACTGGTTGGTGTCTTTATTTTACTACCTTAGCACTTTGACATTTTTCTGGAGTTTTCTAGGCTACTTCTGGCTTTTCCAGAAAATGACAGGTTGAGGAGGTAGTAGCAAAAAAAGTTATAATTAACAGTCCTGGCCACCTCTTTTGAGATTTTACAGGTAACTGAGGGTGTTTTTTGTGGATTCTTTGGAGACCTGCCTACAGTGCTTCTGGGAGGCCTGCCTACAATGCTTCCCATGGTGCTCTCTTGATGTGGGTGAATGGATCTCGTTTGGCAGGTCAATTTTGTTTCCATCCTTATTCCTAGGACAATACTAGTGTTGCCATCTTGGCCCCAAAGATCCTCTTGGGCAGAGCTAAGATGACTCCTGCCAGCCGTCTCAAGAGTCGCTCCCATCTGACACAGTTGCACACCCTTTGTTCCTCATCTTCTCTAACTGTCCTTTGTCCTCAGTGTAGGGACCACTCTTGGGAATGTTGTCAGGTCGGGTAGCCAGCCAGAGGCTCTTTCTCTTTAGATATCTTAGTATAGGCCATATTGGTGCTAGGAGACACAAGAGTCTCTTTGATATCTTTTTCCCTGGGCATGAAGCACAGGAAAATTACTCCTTGAACTGAAGGTTTACCAACTTTAATTCAATTTTATTTTGAACTTTATTTTGAACTTTAATTCAATTTTATTTTGATAGTACCTGACTTCTTATAGACAGAATAGGTTCAGGGGCTCGTTTTCATATGTCCTCTTACATCTTACATTCAGATGTATTGTCTAAATCCTGGGTTCCTCAGCTACCTGCTCCTCTGTTCACCTTGGCTATGAATTTGGAGTTTCCACAGTTCTGCAGGTTTAAACATTTTCTACAGTGACATGGAAGTTAGGAAAGCAGTATGGTACAGTTGGCCTCTGTATCCACAGATTCTGCATGCATAGATTTAATAGCCATTTGCAGATGTGAAAGGTTTTTTAAAATTATGATTATTCTGAAAATGTATAGAATCTTTTTCCTAGTCAATGTAATGGACCAAAATAACCACTTACATAGCATTGCTATTGATTTAATATGATAAATAAACTAGGGATGATTTAAAAAATATAGGATGTGCCCAGGTCATGTGCAATATTATACCATTTTGTGTGATGAACCTGAGTATTCAGATTTTGATATGGTTAGTAGATCCTGGAACCAACTGCCATGGATACCAAGACACTCACAGTTTCTGTCTTAGTCTAAAGGCTACAAAATGAACATCTAGATGAAGAGATACTTAGGGCAGCAAAATCTAGAAGGGTCCTGGGTGCATCAGAGACTCCAACTTCTCAGCATATCGAGCTGTTCCCCAACCAGAAAGCTCTCCCACCTTCACTGTTGGAAATTTCAATCTAGGTTTCATGTAACAGGCAAGACTGATTAAATCTTTAGCCACGTGGCTGAACTCAATATCTAGTTTTATTTCCCCTTTGACAGAAATGGGAGATCAGAATACCAAGCCACTAATCAAATAGTTGGCTTTATGGTCCAGGCAGTACCCCACCCCACAATCATAAATTACTTTGCTAGCATAAATTTGGGTGTAATGCATAGCAGTTTGTATAATAATATAACACTCTCATGACTCAGAAAATACCAAAGGACTTTTGCTTTGTATCAAAAACTCATGACAAAAGGAAAGATAGCATTTTTTAAAGATAGCTTTTTATTATACCATGACCTTAGAACTTCAGCATGTTTATTACTTGCTTTGCACATCACCCTAAAGCAAGGCCAGAAGAATCCCATTTAACATCCTATTACAGAGTAAAAGTGCAGTAGAATCATTTCAACATAAGTGTTAATTCAGATAGGACACCTGTGGCCTTTAAAGTTGAATGAGATACCCTTAAATATTTTTGGGATTTTCTTCACCAAGCTAGGTAATTACAACTGAAAGGAAATGATATAGATCAAAGAACTCATTGAAAAATTGCATCCTTTATAAGTAGTGACATATTTTTAATGTTTGTTGTAAACACCCTGAAGGTCTTGCCTTGGTCCTTTGGTGGAAATTCTCAGGGTACCAAAGTTTTGAGAGCAGTGACATATATTAAGAAAGATATTTTCCTGTTTTGAAAGATGTATACTTAGAAAGAATATAAGCACTTATAAATCTTAATCTAGATTTGGAAAGGAATCACATCAGGTAACTTGTAAATTTTTAGAGATGTTTGAGGGAACTGAAATGCTTTGAATTTGAAGAACACTTTGCATTTATCTTGAGGCTTTTTGAAATACTGCTTTTTTTTGTAATCTGGAAATTGATTTTATTGCAGATCTCCTTGAATATAGGAACAATCATTTTTGAAATTCAGTTGAACAGTGTTGGTTATGATAATTGTGAATGCTCTAGACAGAGGTTATCTTAAAAACCATATGGCATGCTTCAAATGAAAGATGTCTATAAATAAAATTTCAAAGCCTTGGAATTTTTCACAAAACATATTTTAAATATCAGAAGTACATTGTCATCATTTACTGCAGAATTTTCCTTTAGCTTTATGGCTTATGAGTTAGATTATGTGTTAGTGATATTTTCGTTAAGGACACCAATAAGATTGTTGCTATAGACAGATCCTAATCTTGAAAAATGTTCATGTCCCCAAATCCAATACTATTCAGACTAACCCTAGCTGGAAACTAATCTCAGTTGTAATTCTAATCTAATCATTATTGTTGAGCTACATGTCTATTACTGTGTTTATAATATTTAGAAAATTGGATGATTTAGTGTCATACTTAAATTTTAACCTAGAGTACAAGCTATGGTAAACAGTATCTATCTGTGAGGCAGTGTGCCACTTAGCTATATTCCCAGCCCCATAGTGTAATTCTTATATCTAAGTTTGCAGCACTCATAATTTTAGGATAAATTGTGAGAAGTCATAAAGTGTATATGTATACATATTTTTGAAAGAAATTTTATTAAAACATTACTTTTAAAAAATAGCCCACTAATTTTCCTCCAGCATCAGTGAAAAAGCAGTATTTTGAATCTTTTTCAAATTCTTATTCTCAAGCCACTTGCTTACATCCTGCAAGCAAAAGGTGTTCCCAGTAAAAACCTTGTTTGTCAAGTTAACATTTTAGCTTTTATTTTAATGCCTTTTTTTTTTTTTTTAGAAATTAAGTTTTAGAATCTTAACTATACTTACTTGAGTACAGCATTGGAAAGAATTTTGTAAAGTTAATAGCTGTTGTAGGTGTTAGAATCCAGCTTTGCAAAAATGTGTGACAAATTTAGCAGGTAGCGAGTTCTTGATCTTGACTTCCTCTTTTTTATTTTAAAAATAAACTATACTTAATGAACAACTGTGGAAAAGTGGATGATGTAGGAGCTAAAATGAGTAACAGACTTCCTATTCAATCCAATGAGAATAACAAGTAACATCATGTTCTAGGTACTACGAGATATGTATGTGTATATAAAATGAATATAAAACATGTATTTTATATCATTTGAAATCTTTGTGTTAACCTTCTGAGAGAGGCCATATTTTATAAATTAAATGTTTTATAAATGAAGAAAGTGAGGCAGTGTGATATCCTATACCTTGCTCAAGTTTCCATAGCAATAGGGGATGGAGTTCCAATAAATCCAGGCAGTTTGGTTTAAAAATCTATGCCTGTCACTTATTGTCATTCCAAATGTCTCCTATTTGAAGAATCAAAGAAGCGAAAGAGGGTATATATAGTACTTTAGGTTTGGAGACGACTTCCTTCAACATCATTTTGAGGACCGAGAAATGAAACCCTCATTTAGGTCACCTGCAGGCTTAAAAGTCAACTATGCAGTTCATCTTGGGCAACTATGTGGGTCCTCTTTGGGCAAGTGCATGCGAAGATGCAGAGCAGAGGTTAGTAGGCTGTTGCATGCTTTCGCAAGAGTGCCAGGCCTGTGACCATGGCAAGTTTCATACCAGGGAGATCTTATGGGCTCTAAGAGAAAGCCAGAGACCTCAGCCCCATTGGTGAATAGGAATTTTGGTAGGAAATAACTTTACATGATGACTGTCTTTCATTTATATCATTAAAAAAGTTACAGTTTACCTCGACTTATTAAATACAAAAGCAGTGGCTGTGTTTTGTGAACTCTTACCACTATTAGAAAAGTAAACTGCATATCTGAATTACTAAGTTGGTAAGAGTGTCTTCTGGGTGAATTATTTATTGGAAAAATTTCCCAATCACATGCTATGAGACAGCCATGGTTCAGTGAGGTTCCAGGCACAAGACTAAATTAAACAGTCAGGAGCCCTGCTCTGAAGGCACTTCTACTGGGAGGTAAATATACAGATACCCAACATGACTGACTGGATACAAGTGCTACAAGGAGACAACATGTGAGAGGGCATAGGAATTCTTCGGGGAAGCCCATAAGCTACAGACATGAAATACTCCTGCTTCTGGAAGGGAAGACAGAGTTAACTCTTCCACATTAGTACGTAGTGGCTGATAATATGGAGGTCTAAAGGGAGGATCTGTCACAGAATCAGTGCTATCATTAAGTTTCAGGATAAAAGTTACCAGCTGATAGATTAGAAGACTGAAGGTTTGTCAAGAAAAGAGTAACTTGCCTACTGTAAATTATTGAGGCACAGCTAAAAAAAAAAAAAAAAGTACCATTGAAAGTGTCTGGAAATCCATATTCTGACCCTTATTCTGCCACCTGTTGGATATGTGGAGTAAACAGTAGCCTTCTCTGTTCTATGATTTATTTCTATATAGAAAGAGAAGTAAAAAAGTATATATATATATATATATATATATATATATATATATATATATATATATTAGAAGCCAGGGATGGTGACACACACCCCTAATCCTAGCACTCTAGGAAGCTGAGACAAGATTACAAATTTGAGTCCTACCTGGGCAACTTAGTGAGATCTTGTCTTATTGTAAAGAAAAGAGACAGATATTCATATATATTCATGCATTGAGAGCACCCATTCATTATGCCCAGGGCATTGGATCTGCTCTATATGAAGTCTGTACAGGCTTCTACCACAAAATAAGGATCTCAGCATATATTCCAGTCTTATTTAACTGAAGTTATTCTATGTAAAAGTAAATTATTGCAGAAACATTTTTATTTCACTTATGTTGATAAGAAGCTATTTGTGAACAGCTGTGTTTTATTTATTTTTATTCAGTATTTAATTTGGAGAAAATCAGAAATACAGAGATGTGGGAAATAGAGATGTGCTTTTCTGGAACATCCATCATCTATGTTATTGACATCAGACACTGGGCAATTTAACCTACTCAAAATAATATATTCACTAAGAATCTCAATAACCTCAAGTCAAAAATGAAAGCTTATTTATTCCATAAGAGAGAGTCAAATCAGTAAGACAAAACATAAAACCTATATTTTCTTGGGCAACATGATCTATAATCACAATAGCAGACCATTTCTCCAGGTGTTCCCTGGAAAGGCATTGGTGGGTAATCTTACCTGTATCAGCATTTCCATGATATGACTACCAATGCAATCATTTCCTTAGGTTTCTGTATTTTTTCTGCAGTATCATTTTAAAGATGAACCAAATGCTGTTTCTCACAGTACTTCTTCCTTTACGTTGTTTTAAGCAGTTTATAGATTTCCTACATTGCAGGAGTAAAAGTTGTCATGGTGATCTATTAAAAAAAATTGCAGACACATTCATTCTGAAAGAGTTTCATCTTTGGAAGGTAAATGGTTTCTGTAAATACATATAATTATTGCAGTAAATTATTTTGTGGGTGTGAAGCAAATGAAATCTAAGCTCTGTAAACTCATATGAATTTTTCTATTAAAACTTTTCTTGAGTTTTTTGGTTTATTGTTTTGTGAAAGCATTTTATTGTGAAAGTATTTTATACATTGTCCTCTGTAAACTTTGAAAATGAAAGAACTCAAATGAAAGAATATATTTTAGTTGATTTAAAGGACCTACAGCCTAGAAATAAATCAGAATAACATGGGTTTATAAAAAATTAGCTCGTAGGTATTCATTTTCTTGCCAGATTGTCAAAATTTCTTTTAGAGAAAAAATTTGTAAATAAATAATTGAAATAATCTCATGTCATCTTTTCTCAGAGTCACCATTGTTAGAATGAGAGAAATTCAGTTTTTGTGAGTATTCTGTCAGCATTTGTGCTGGCAAGGATGTTTTAACTGTTTGAATATATGAGATTACTTTTTCATCTTGAGGTGCTCTTTCCTTTAAAAAGTGTAAATGGGTTATGGCATTCATTTTGTAAGTCATTTACAAAAGTTTGCACCATTTTACCTCTTGTCACATTGGGGAATTATGGCGTGATTTTCATTTTGTCAGCAAATTGTTGTGTACCAGGCAAGAGAATACATAGTGTATACAGCAACATTCTCTAATGGATTGCAGGTCCTGCATGAGAATGTGCAGTGTGCTCATTAAAATTAGAGCAACAGAAAAAGCAGAATAAATTGCCACCAAGTATTTGACTATGACACTTATATGTATTTCTTCTTGACGTGCCGATGGCCATGTCACCGTAAATTGTCCATGTGGATTGTAGTGACAGCTTTATGGACTAAAGTTAGAGGCCCAGCCTCTCACTTGTCTAAATGCTGACAGCCTAAATGAGAAGAACACAGAGCAAATAGCTTCTGAAGAGCTGTGGGATTCTGTTATGAAAAATTTTAGGCACCAGCCATCCTGAGTATATTGGGAATTTGTAGTAGGAAAGAGAAGAAGAGCAACATCCAGTGATTTCTAAATTTGACAAATGTCAAACTCCTAAACCTGAAGCTGTGATACATGCAACAATACTACCTACCTCTCAGGATCATGGTGAAAGTTTCTAGCCCAGTAACAAGGACACACTAGAGACTTTACACTTCCTAAATTTTTCCTTCTCTTCTAGCATTATCTGTTTTTTTCCCAAGCCATCTAAGGAAATGGATGTGAAGTGGGAAATTTGTGATATTAGCAATAACCATCACAAACAATTATAGCAAAAGATTGGGGAAACTGAGGACAAGTCCAGGAAGTAGTGGAATTTGTTTAGGTTTTGATGGACTTGAGCTTTCGGTCTGAGAGCGGTGGGGGAGGGATCTTGGTAGCTGGCCTTGTAAGGGCCAAGGCTCAGCAGCATGGTTCCCCTGGTATCTCTCAGTTGCAATGGAGGTGGCTAAGGTAGGAAGCTAATTGGAGAGGGTTTAAACTTGAAATGTCCGCTTCCTCTTCTAGGCACTGTGGACATTTTGAGGAATTTTACTTACTAGAATAATGGCAACATGTGTAGAGAAATGTGTGTCTGGAGAGTAGAGTAGAAAAATTCTTATTCAAAGATAAGAATTTTTAGGACATATGGAGATTATAAGAGGCAAAGAAGGCTTAGAAGAACAGAAGAAAGGTTATGCTTTTGAGTTGATGAGGAGAGAGACAGACAGAGAGACAGAAGAAGAAAAGTAAGAAAAAGGAGGAGGAGAAGGAAAAGAAAGAAGAGGAAAAAGAATAGGAGATGAGTGAAGGAGAGGAAGTAGATGAGGAGGAGGAAGAAAAGAGGAAAAGGAAGAATAACTAACGACTAACTTTGGCGTATTCTCATATTTAGCAGACAGGTGGAAGCAAAACCAGTAAAAGACAATAAAGGAAAGGTCACTAACGAGAAAGGAGAGAATAACAGAGCATTGTTACTTTGGGTGAGAGAAAGGAGACTAATCTCCTACCAAGTTTGGTTATTCTGTGGTAGCTTTAATGTTTTAACTTGCTTTGTTTTTATAACAGTCTAATGAAGGAGTCAGCATTTTCACTAAAATATCAAATATAAAAGGAGACTCTGGTAATTAAATAGGCTGTACAAATTCTAAGTAGTCAAGTTGTATATGAACCAAGGATTATCTGCGTTTAAACTTTACTCTTACAATTACATTCCCCAAAGTTAAGAATTTAAAACAGAAGGTTTAAAATAATTTGGCCAGCAGAAAAAATGAAAAATTCACAAACCCATTGGCTTTGATAGTTAAGAGATACTTGGTGAAGTTCAAGGAAGTTGTTTCGATTGAAAGTTGAAAAGATGCTTGATGAAGGATTAAGGAAAAGCTGGTGGTGAGAAAGCAGGGAGAGGATGGTTCTCTGATGAAACTGGGAGTATGAAAGAAGAGTTGAAAGGTAAACCTTTGGTGACTGGAGTCAGAGAAAGTTTTGAGTAATGATAGAACACTTGATATTTTTAGCAACTAAAGAGAACTTTGTTGGATGGGAAGATATTTCTGGTAAGTAAGAGGTTGCTGTTGAAGCTTGACTGGTCTGTGTCTTATACTGAAGAAAAATATTTACTCTTCAAGATAAATGAAGGAGAAGGAACAAGGTCTTAGCATTTTTCATGGCAGGATCTTTTTTTTTTTTGAAAAGAATAAAATCAAATGAGAAACAAGAAAAAAAATAGAGTAATTCTAAACAAAATGATAGACATAGACAATGATTTAAAACCATAATACAAGGCGATTTACAATGCTTACCATGATGATTTGTTATCTTCCATAGAATTGCCCGTATCATCAGGTACAATAAAATCGAACATAGCAGTACAGAACAAACTCAATAAAAACAAAACATTGCAAACATTATAGGACTTGAAAAGAGGGTAATAGTCAAACCAGAATAGGTATCATAGTGAATCTTATTGTCTTCAGACTAGTTGTCTATACTCGCAGACTTGATACTATCAAACATAACAGATTTGAATAAAATCAGTCAAGACAAGACTGCAATCGAACAAAACAGATTCATATAAAATCTGTCAAGTCAGTGAAAGCAATACAGGGCTTCAGATTAAGTTAATAGAAAATTAAAAATGATTACCGTAGTATATCCTGCTATCTTTGGAATAGCTGTCCATACCATCAAATGTAGTGCAAGTGGAAAAATTGGAACAGAATATAACCAAAGTAAACAGAGTGATGAAAGCAATGTGGGTTGAAAATCATGATACAAGATTACCAATGTCCTCTGTCTTTCCTATTTAGACAATTCGCCCTTTTTCACTTTACCAGGGTACGTTGTACATTTTGTATCCCACTAACTCCTTTAGTTTTTAGATTAGGCAGGCAACCCACTATTTGCCTAAGTGGTTATGAACCTTTTTACCACTAAAATTGGTCTCAAGTTGTATCCATTTACCTACAAGAGCCTCAAGGTTTTCCCTCCTTGTAGATTAGTAGTTCTCCATTGTATAAAAGTGTTATGTCTTTCCAACCAATCTGCAGCTTCTGGGCAGCTACCTACTTTTTTCTGGTTATCTGTTACATAGAGCATTATTTTCTCATCTTTGCCTTTCAGTCCATAAACCTTCTTTCAGGTTAAATATATTTATTATCTAGAGCATCTTGATGGACCCTATCTCCTGATCCACTCTGCCTGTGTTTCTTTTTGTTAGTGTATCGAGCTATCCATGTTAGTGATTATGGCCAACCTTCTCTGCCTCATCTCTGCCCTGCTATTTTTCTGCCTTTGGTTGTCTACTTTCCCCCTTCATTCCAGTGTCTGCCCCATTCAGTGAGCTCCCTCTGTCACTGTTCTTGAAACCATGGTCTTTTTTCTCTCTCTCTAGAATGTCCTTCAGTATATTTTCTAGGATTGTATTGGTGATCACGAACTCCCCTAGTTCCTCTTTGTCATAGAAGCATCTTGTTTCTCCATTAATTTTGAGAGATAGTTTTGCAGGGTACATCAATTTGGGTTGGAGGTTATTTCTTTTAGGGCTTGGAATACTTCTCTCCAAGCTTTTCTTCATTTGATGGTTTGTGTTGAGAAGTCTGTCATGATTCTGATGGATTTTATATGTGATTTGTTTCTTTTCTGATTCTGTTCTTGTGTTGAATTTCTGGGATCTTGATTATTATATGTCTGAGTATAGATCTATTTTGGTTATAGCTGGCTGGAGTTCTGTATGCCTCACATATCTGAATATCATTTCCTTTTCCTATGCTTGGGAAGTTTTCTTTAATTATATCTGTAAATAGCCTTTGTATTTCATTTGTGTTTACCCCGGCTTCTTTACTCACATTTTTTATTCTTAAGTTATAGATCCTCTTGTCATCTTCTAGCCTTTGAATTTTTACTTTCTGATTCCTTGTTATTTTTAAGAGATCTTTCCTTTTGTAATCACACATTGCAAATCTGTCTTCAAAGTTTGGTAGTCTATCGTTAGTTTCTTGCAAGCAGTTTTTGGCAACTTTCAATGTTTTTGGCAACTTTCAATGTAGTTGTTAATTTTCTGGTAATCTCTTTCAATTTGTTTCATGTATTCTAGATTTTTTTATATTCTTCATTGAAAGTTTTTCTCCTTTTTCTATGCTCCTCCATTCTTCCATCTGTGTCTTCTTGAGAGGGACTTAGCATTTCTTTTATTATTTTTGTTTTATCTTCCTTTACTTTTATTAATAATTCTGTTTTGAGTTCTTTTATAATGTCATGAAGATAAGTCTTTATGTCAGATGCTGCTTTTTCAGACACTGCAGGTGTGCAACCTCTGATCTCTTCTGTGTTTACCTCTCCTGGGCTGGTATTGTTTGGGTTGGAGGTTGGAGACTTCCTTTTGTTTCTTCCTCTTGTCATGTTTCTGGTTTCTTCCAGACAAGTGGATATTGGGTGTCCCTAGCACTTCTTGTATTGGCTGTGATTACAGCATGCTGGCTAGGGGTTGCTCCCCCCCCCATTCTGGTGATGGCCCTTATCATGACAGGATCTTTAAGCAAAATACAATGACTAAAAGAGAGAAACTGAGGAAAAAATGTGTTCAATGGAGTTTTTTTGGAATGAAAATCTTGTTTTTTGCATAACATAACACTTCCTGTTATCCTCACATATTTCAGTTAAACTACAAACTCCAGGATGAACTTGATATCAGTGTTGTTCTCTTTCATGACTGCCTATAAGAAAGTGAGATTTATTGCATCAGTGTTACTGAATTACTGAAACAAGTCACTCCATAAGGATATTCATGGGCATTTAATTTGTCATTGTTGTTTTATACTGCTTTAAGATTACAGTAGCTGAATTTTTTTTTTTTTATCGGTACCAGGGATTGAACTCATGACTGCCTGCTAGCAAGGCAGGCGCTTATGCCGCTGAGCTAAATCCCCAGCCCCAGTAGCTGAATTATTAACTTTATACTATGGGGGAATAAAGAAATAGGAAGAGAGAAATTGAAGATGGAGGAGTTAGAATAGATAGACTTAAAATAGGTTTATAGGTCATGAACAGGAGGTGGAAAAGTTTTTCTCAGAGACAGTGAAAAAGAGATGCCTAGAAAAGATAGAGGACTTTGTTAAGTGAATTGGTGGTGGTTTTGGCATAAGAATTTTAGGAGAGACACAGACCTTGTCACATCCTCTGTCCAGTGTCCAGCAGGTATAGTACTGTTTGCTGCAGTGAGGAAGCAAGATTGAATGTGGGGCATGTGAAAAGGGCTGATTTGAAGCATCTAAATGAACAAATGAGTAATGCATTTGTCAAGGAAAAGAGAATTTTGAAAGCCATTCAATTAGTTTTATAGAGTTTTCCAGCAGTGTCACCATTGGGAGTAGAAGTTAGTAAAGTTTAAAGATATAAATGGTAGGAAGCACTAGATGTGGGAGCCATGGTTTTAACCAAATGATCCCAGTCTGCCCTAGACCATAGCTGTTGGATTATGGGCATCCTAACATGAGCATAAGCAGTAGTCATCTAATGACTTTTGCTCTGTGGACTGGCAAGGAAAGATGAGCTGTAGGCCATTACAGTTTTCCTTCTGGGGAATTTTATTTGATAGATGATAAGACAAGAAACCAGAAGTGGTTATTGAAATGTCAAAGATGTCCTAAAATATAACTGTGGGCATAATGGTGGGTTAGTGATTTTTTCAGGCCCAGTTTCTTAAATGAAGTTAAGATGTAAGCCTAAAAATTCAATTTTAATGTTTGCTTTTAAAAGGCATTAACCCTGACTTGTGGGTGAAATGATGGGGTGTGCCTGCTGTTGGAGTTACCCGCTCACTTGCTCTCTCCATTGAGGAGTCAGGGCATATAGGTGACCCTGAAGTACATCATCACTTCTTGCAGAAAGTGACTGCTCAGAGACTGTAAGGGACACTGAGTCTGGAAAGCCTGTCTCCCAAGACTCTTTAATCATCTTTACTAAAACATGAAGAATGTACAGTTGTATTTCTTCAGTATGTAACTCTGTCTATTTTGAAGCAGAAGGAAATGTTTTAAGAGTATGGCAGAATGATGTGGAGCAATTAAACTGTACATGGACAGTTTGAGTTATTTGCATAATCTTGAATATTTTATTAGCTATTTTATTGTTAGTTTGCTTTATAAAATGCAATTTAATTGCTTAAAGTAGCTTCCAGTATACTTTCCAGGTAAAAAAAGTTTCCGTGTGGCTAAATAAGATCCTACTCTGTCCATTCAAGGTTGGTATCTTTGCTCTGTATATTGTTCTTACTACATTTCTTACTTGGCAGATGTGTTAAAGCCAATTAAAATTATATGCAATTCCTTGATGTTATAGAGGATGCATGACTGAGGAACAAAAGTGTCTAAAGGTGGTTGCTAAGGAAAACTAACAAAGAGGCAGTTAATTAATGGTTATTAATTAACCATTAAATGGCAGTCAATTAATTGCTCCTTTCAAATATGGCAGCAAGCAGATAAAGGAGGGAAATTTAAAATCATTTCTTAGAAGCAACATTCTTGTAGTATTAGGGCAATTCTAAACATGTTTGTATGTCAGAGTGAACTTATAGGTATAGATAGTCTCTTTGAAAGAATTTCTGAGAAGCAGTTCTACAGAGGTTTACATCTGACTAGACCGAAAAAGGAAACCACAGAGAAGAATATGCTTCCCTAAAACAAGATATGATGGGGAACTTCTTGTAGGTGTAGAGGTTTGCAGACAAGAAAACAGAATAGGGGCCTCATTAGCTCTTCTGGCTAATCCTGACTAGAAGGAGTTAAAACTCTACTAGAGAAGTTCCTTGAGAAGTAGATTGAGGACAAGAGGTAGAGAAAGAGAGATAAATCAGATTAAGGCACAAAATGGCCTTGGGATTTGCACCAAAGATCAGAGGAGCACTGACAGGCATAGTACACAAATCTAAATGCATAAAGATAAGCTGAGACATCTGTTCCTCTCTACCTCCACGTTCAGAGATTCCGGAGGCGAGACCAACTCTGGTGAAAGCTCTTATTCACACTTATGCACTAACATATACATATTCACTCTAGGCTCATTATAAGCTCACTGTATTGCCTCACTATATTATCCACTCTAGAGTCATTATGGTACTACAATAAATAGACCTTACTACTAATTAACCATGAATGAGGAACTCCTTACAAACTAAACTAAACTAAACTAAACTAAACTAAACTAAACTAAACTAACCATGAATGAGGAACCCCCTTGCAAACCCACTACCCAACCCAGAGATTAGGCCCTGGAAAATCAGTCAGGGATAAGTAAACAGAAAGAAGCAGCATGTAAACCACCAGAAAAAATGACATTAGAAAGAGGTGCCCAAAAGTGAGTCCAGTTATGGCAAGTTCCAGGCGGGGGTTGGAGGAAGGGCTCTTATGAAAGAGTTTGCCCTGGAAAGTTGCCGTGGGAGACAAAAACAAGGGGCGGGACCAAACTGTAGTCACCTTTTCCAGTGGCGCAAAAATAGCCCCAATCAATAACCTGTGTGTTACCTGTGCCTGCCCTGGGCACCGCCCCGGTCAGAGGTTATGTGAGTACCCCATATGAGTACCCTAACCTGCACAGTGCGGGTTAGAGAAGGCCAGGCTGTCTGGTTGTGGACTTCTCTCCATGTCCTTGGGAATAAAGGTCTCTTTTATCTCATATTTTGCTGTTTCACCATGCTGAAAATCCTAACATCTTACCCACTATTAAAGCAGCTGAGAATGAAGGGCTCCTGGGCTTCTAACTTTCTGGAATTCCCCACCTTGATTCTTTCTTATCAGGGTTACTATCATCTCCTCCTCTCCCCACCTTATTTTTCCTCTTTACAAACCGAGTACCTTCTTTTCATTAAATTTTGTCCTATTAATTTTTTATTGGTGCTGAGTTTATGAATCCTGCTATGCTACCTGGACAGCAGAGAAGTGGTGCTCATCCCCGAGATGGGACATTTTAAAATCAAATCAAAATTAAGTAGGTCAATACTATAAGATTTCTTTTTAGAGCCATCAAAATTGTGTGAACCAGGTGACATTATTTTGTTTCAAAAAGTTGAAAGTGATATAGGGAATGAAACTCCCAACCTATTATATGCGCGGTACAAGTTCGTATTCTCTAAAATTGAAGAATGAATTTTATGAACAATGGTGGTTAAGAGTGGAATATATTTATTGAGAGAAAGAAAGCTGTCTGAGAGAGACAGAAGGGGTCTGAACAGGGTTGCCAAAGACTGTCTTTTCTAAGGACTTTTATAGAGCAAAACCACAGGGGAGAGAGGCCCAAGGTAGGGAAAACCTAGGAACTGACTAGGTGGGCGTAAAGTGGGACAGAACTATGGTTAACCAGTAAGACTAATTGCTCAGGTAAAATTGATAAAATCTGGAACAAATAGGGAAGAGAGTCACATAGGAGGCAGACATGTTTAAGGAACAGTGACTTCCTGTAGGGGATTGGGATGGTGACTCCTGACTTCCTCAGAGTGATAGAGAACTATTTAGACTGTCAGTCTTTAGGATATGGTTGTATTTGTTTTGCTTTTTGTCTTGAGTTCTGACCTACAGCAGGAGGTCTTTGTCTCTTCCAAGGCTGCAAGGTAGCTGAACCTCTGCACTGGCTCCTTTGAGGCTCCAACCCTGTCTGACTGCCTATAATACTTCGGTCTAACTCTGCTGCCTGTAACAAAAGTATCTGCTTAAAATATTTGTTTAGATTAATTTAAAGTAGTTATTTTTGTGTTATTTATTCATTTTTCAAAGTAAGAAAATTAGCAGGAAGGTAATGCTACTTTTTTTTAAAATAAAGGTCAGAGCTTGTAATTTGAACCAAAACCAAATCCATGATTCTGCCTCTTAACTTGTGCTGAAGTTGTTGAAACTGAAAGGGTATTTTATCAAGTGGCTGTTGGAGGAAGCAGCATGGATGTTCTGTCATTCTACTGGTGAACACTTCCGTGAAATACTTTGCAGTGTTAGTTACATAATGATTCAAGGAATAAATTTCTTTAGAATCCATTCCTTTGTTTAACAAAAGGATTTTCTCTCTTGATTACCAATGTGATAAGATAAACTACTGTTTCTCTCTTTAATTTTAAGCACTGAGAAGCTTGTGTTTATTTTAATGTTCAGTTTCAATAGCCTTTTTGTGGAGAATTATAGGGCTGAGGACACAAATTTGCAGATATGTGGGTTAATAAATCCAGAGTTCTAATGTAGGGAGTGAAGACTACAGTTGACAATACTGTACTGTATTCAGGGTATTCAGGATAATAGCTCAGAGTAGATGGGTTGCCATGCCTGCTTGCTATGGGACTCGCTTCCCTATTTGTTCCTGATTTAATCAGTTTTACCTGAGCAATTAATCTTATTGGTTAACCATAGTTCTGTCCCACTTTATGCCCACCTAGTGGGTTCCTAGGGTTTTCCTACCTTAGATGCTGTTACAAAAAAAAAAAGGAAGAAACTACATAAGATGATGCAGATGTTAATGAGCCTCTTCATGCTGTGCTGAAGGAGTTCAGGGCTGTTAGTATAGTTGTTGAATTTCCTGTTGGCATGGTGGGCCAGTCAAAAAGTAAGTGTCATGGGTGATTACCTGTGTCACCATTTCCCTTTTGAGGCCATTGTTGAGTTGGAGGGACTGTTTGACCTTGGAGAACAAAGACTTTATTCATTTTCTCTAAATTGATGAATTCTCTAGCAGTGATGACAATCTATTGTCCCAGGAGTTTGGGGCTATCCAATGAGCACAGAGCTAGTGGATTAGCATCTTCATTGTTTATGGCTTTTAATTATGCTGATTTAGGTAATGGTTTACTAAGTGTAAGCTGTGTGGCTTATTTTATAAGATGCCTCAACTCCCAGTTGAAATTATGGTATAAATAATAAAGTGGGTTTTTTAAAATGTTTTTATGGGTCAGCAAAAAAACCCAAAAACCAAAAAACTCCTAAGTATTAAATCAACTTTTTATGTGAAATTTACCTGTGTGAGAAATACAGAGAGTCTGTCTTGGTTACTTTCTTGTTGCTGGAACAGAATACCGACACTCACAAGTAAAAGGAGGAAAGGTTTATTTTAGCTCACGCCTTGTGGAGGTTTCAGCTCTTGGTCAGCTGGTTCCCAGGCAGGGTAGTGTGGCAGAGGGGTTTTGCAGAGGTGAAGCAGTCGCTGACAAGGAAGGCTAGCAGTGAGGTGGTGACGCAGTCTTTAAGTAGCAGCAACAGCCTCCTTTTCCCTTTTATGTCATACAGACCATAAGCCTTTTGGGTGCTGCCACCCATCCTCAGGTTGGGCCTTCCCGTCACCCACACCCAGAACACTGCTAAACCAGCCAGTGGACTAATCCAGTTAACACAACCTTAATTCATATTCACACACCCTTCATCAGACGCCCTAGATCCAGCCACTGCTGAAAAGCCCATCCTGTGAGTGCCAGAGGCTTCAGGGGCACATCTAGATACAAGCCATAACCGGACCTATTTAATTTTAGAGTAATGTGTACCACCTACAGGAGCCCTGGGCCAAGGGCAGTTGCTGCAGACTGACACAGGGTAGTGAAAAGGCCTTGGTGAGAAGAGATACTCCTGCAAAGTCCTGGCAGTGCAGGGAGACGAGGTGGCTACAGAGGGAAGGAAGGTTCCAGGCTGAAGCAACATTACAGACAGAGGCTGAGGTAGGAGGGTGTCTTGTGTGTTGAATGAAGAACAAAGACTGAGTTTGTTTGTTTTTGTTATTGTTTGTTTGCTTATTTTTTGAGATAGGTTCTCACTGTGCAGTTCTGACTGGTTTTGAATTCACTATGTAACCACCCCCTGCCCCCACCCTGGCCCTCAAGGGGTTTATTGTGTTTGGAAAGTTGAATCAAGTTGGCAGAAGACAGTGGGAGGCAAAGTTAGGAAGTTGACAAGAGACATATTCACTGTGACTTTCGGGCATAAATATATGATGAAGAATAATTTAAATAAGGGGTTAGTTTTCTCATTTCTCTTGTTAACATAGGAGGTTTTTTCAAACTGTTTCGACTTTTCCATGATGCTCTCAGATTTCCAGGTTCTTTTTATCTTTTTTTTCCACCAACATCTATACCTTGGCTTGGTTTCTCACACTTTGCCTCATGGTTATAGGATGCAGCTCCAGACAGCAGGTCCTTTCTCAAAGTAGAAAGGAGAAAGGCAGTGCTAGTCATATCTCCTTGAAAACATTTACCTCTGTGTTTGGACTGTACCTGTGAGACAGGGATGAGAGAGTTAACATACTTTGTGAATGCCTGCACAGAGGAAAGAAAGGGGTCAGGAGTTGTAGTGCGCCTTGTGTCAGTCAATCTGTGGGGTCTGACATTCATGATTCACGGTATCCCCGTTGGTGTGCCAGGTTACCAGGTTCCCCATGGTTGTTCTCATTTGGGACCATGTGGAGGAGTCAGGAAGGCCCCGGAAGCTCCTTTGATGAGAGCCCAGGCCCAAAGAGAAACTGATTGCTTTACACATATCTTAATGGCAGGGAATGGGAGTAGGACAGATGTTGCTGACTTTTGTTTACTGTATCCTGGTTCCTAACTTTACAACCCTGTGAAAAGCCCCAGTGCTCTCCCGACACATCACCATGTATACCCAGTCTCCAGGAAATGAGACGTACTAAAGGTTCCTGCTCTCCTGGAGCCTTAGAGACTGAGATTTCTTCTTCATGATTTTTCTCTGGTTGCTCCGGAGCTGAGTTCCCAGAGGCAATGCAGAAGAAAGGCAAAGGGTAAGGAAAAGCATCATTCCCTAGAGGGAAGAGACGGAGTCATCCTTGTGGCCTGTGAGATTAAACAGGAGAGTTGCTGGAAATTTGTGAACAGAGTATGAATCGTCCTTGTATTTCTTACAGAAATATTTTAAATGCACCCAAGGACCTCTTTGTGTAGAAAGTATATTTTCTTAGCTTTATAAATTGCGTAATTCTTTATCAAGATAATTGCCTTTTATCTTTTGGCTAAACTTACGGTTTTCTATGTAAGATTTGCTTAAAGCTAGGTTTCTAAAGAGGCACAGCTGTGACCCATGCCAGAGGGGCTTTTTCCTTCTGTCTGAGTGGATGCAGCTGCAGGAGGCTGGCACTGCTCTTCAGATCCATCTTCTGACCAGGTGTGTATTCACCCTTCCTTTGCACATGACTGATGCTGTTTTCTCCAGGAGACCTTGGGAGCACAGTAATTAATGACCCAGGCCTCCAGCTTGACTGCGCAAAACGCAGCAATGCCTGAGGTTTAGGCATACGGATTGAAAAACACATAAAAATGATGAGGAATGTGAATTTTAACATATTTATGATCTGGAAACGCAAACCACTGTGAATCCTTTTAACAATGCGTGTGAGATGTTACCATTTTGTTATGATTTCTGATAAACTGAAATTGAAAGAAAGAATTAAACTGCTTATGGTTTTATAATCAGTAGTAAATCAAAACTTGGTATTTACGTGCCGTGTCTTCTACTGATCTAGTTATTAACAGCTTTCTGTGGCATCCTAGACATTCTGGTAGACTGTAGGGAAAAATAGCAAAGGTGATGAAATTTAGGGAGTTTTAGGATTGAATTCGCAAATAGGTAGTTGCAATCATCTCCAATAAATGTGATGTTTTGTGGTCTTGTTGGAGCCAGAGGTTTCTTCTCAAATTTCTGCGTGCTTAAAAATCAAGTAAGGAGTGTTTTTGAAAATTCAGGTTCCTGGGCTCCAATCCAGAAGTGTGGGTGAAGCAGGGGTTGGGGAGAGTCTGTAAATCTGAGTTTTATTATTCATCCATACTTTGATGCAGGCTTTCTGAACATGACTTTCTGAGAAATAGCGCTCAGCATTGAAATTCAGTGGCCAGGGCCACATCAAGCACTGAGGAAACTTCTGGCATTACTTCTAGGTTTGGTAGGAGCCAGGCCGCCGTGCTCCTTACAGGTAAAGGTCAACAGGTTCTCTCCAATGAGACTTCTCCCATTTACTCCAAATTGATGTTGAGAACTTAAGAGATGGTGTCGAAGAAACAGAGCAGCATCTTTCCTAGATAATAATAGAAAGAAAAAACAAAACAGGAAACAAATAGCATGCTTTATTCTGTTCTCCTCCTTTCTTTGGATCCATAATTGTTTATTTCTCTGACCTGCTCAGACTCCCTAAAAGGGATTCTCAAAAAGTGCTAAAAATACTGCTCTTGTTGCTACAGACTTTGTATCTCTAGTGTTCTCTTTCTCCCTGAATCCTCAGTAGAACAGATGTCTTTTGTTTTTTGCCTCTTTCTGACAGGCATTAGGTTCCTGGGTTCTGAGTTACTTT
The DNA here is from genome assembly GCA_004027295.1 of Dolichotis patagonum. Classification (NCBI taxonomy): domain Eukaryota; kingdom Metazoa; phylum Chordata; class Mammalia; order Rodentia; family Caviidae; genus Dolichotis; species Dolichotis patagonum. The sequence continues at coordinate 5,215 of PVJX010020538.1, read as the reverse complement.
TTTGGTAGGTTCTTGCTTCTGTGGCCAAGTCCCCCAAATCTTCATTGAGTTCAAGCATTCAGGAATTTGCAATCATTTGACACTATGTGGGGCTCAGGGTGTTTGTTGAAACAGGGAACTTAACCTGGCAATGAAAAAAATAAGAAAAAACAAAATAAAACAAAACACCCAAGGCTCTAACTGAACACAGTGTGTTTCCTTCACTTTCACAAATGTTTACTGAGTGACTGTTTGTCAGATGTGTGTCCGAGTGCCAAGCAGATAAATAATTTATGATTAAAAGAATTGATTTAGAAAACCACATTTTCATAGGTTTCTATCCAAAACCTTTAATCTGTTTACCCGTTCTATAGTATAAACTCTTAAAACATATTAAGAATCAGACCGTTTTTGAACGTTTCCATGCTTGATAGATGCTTTCATATATTCAGGCCATGAAATGAAGAATACTGGGCTGCTAAGAGTGTAAGGTCAAGCACCAGACCAACCATGGGCCACATCCTGCTTCTGTTCCTATTGGCTGGGTGAACTTGGACAAGTTATCGCTCCCCTCTGAGCCCCTATTTTTTTTTAAATTCTGCAATTACATTTAATTAGATGTTTCTAAAGGTTAAATAACAAATGTAAAATAGTGGGCACACATTTAGTATTTAATAAATTCCAATTAATATTATTAATGAGGTTTCTCAACTGCTACTGAGGAGCTGGCAGCCCAAATATGTCTTGATTTTAAAGGGTGAGGAGCAGGAATGTGGTGAGTGCTGAATGAGAACAACAGGAGGCTCGGTGGGGAGGTGAAGCCAGGAGAGATACTGGAAGGAGCTTGGAAGAGAACCAGTTCCAGTGCTGTGGCATTGCAAAGCATGGAGCCTTGCTCTTTATTTGCAGATTGATTTCCAGTCTGCCCGCACTATATTTTAAGAGACACTCATGGAGAAATATCCAGAATATAAATGGTAGAAGAAAGGGTACAGGCAATTATTCCTACAAGAAAAAACTAAAGGCTGTGTGATCATTTCAGTATGATTCTTAATGTTTCTAGTCCTGATAAAAAGTGTTACGAGACAGCAAGAAAATGTGTTTTATTGTTTGTTGACCTCACATTCCCAAAATAAGTGCTAATTTTAAATATTCGTTAATGAATTAGTGTAATTTTCCCATATTATTTGACATCAATAAAAATAAATTTTGGGAAAAAGCAGTTTGTCTATAATGGAGAGACTGGCAACTTTTGAAATTATAGGTATGCATTATGGGTAAAGTAATCATGAAATTTATCACCTAAAATGGGACACATTTGAGGATCAAAGATGACTTTTTATTAGTAAAGGCAACAAGTGTCTACCTGAACTGTCATGGACAAATGGAACATATGGCCATTCTGAGTATAGTTTTTATTTATTAAAAATTAATATTACTTACTAGTATCAGAAATAAACTTACAAAGCTCAGGCCTGCAGCTGTTATGAGAAAAATTAAAGGATAAAAATAAAAGAAAGAAATGAAAATTAATGTTTATTAAATGCTTATTTACTATGCATTATGTTTTTCAATCGTAGATATAGTGCTCAGAGAGCTATGTAAATTCCTCAAGATATCATTACTAGTAAGTAATAGCAATAAATGAAACTTTAATTCCAAATCTTTCTGACTTGGGATTTTAGCAAAATATATATCAGCAATTCTGGGCTAAAGCAGAATAATGTTTAATAACTGTGTTTAATATAGATTACTAAATTCTTAGAAAACTTCATAATGTCTCAGAAACAGCAAGAGCATTTCAGAGGAAGCGGTAGATTGGACTTTCCATAAAGGTTGATATCACAGTTTTTAGAATCCTTAAGAAGGTGGAGCATGCGTTGTGTTGAGGCAGTTTTGACAAAATTTAGAAAGGGATGTGTTCTATTATTTATGAACACTAACGCATTATTTTTTCATAGCTTCCTTTTCACTCCAGAGTCCACTCAGTTTTTTCATTTCTGAAAAAGCCTTTAGCTTTTTCCATAGTGATAATTTTTTTTTCTAAGGTTGATTCAGTAGTACCTGTGTCTACATGTGAGTTTCTAAGCGGGTTATTTTGTGATTCCCAGCTAGAATTTGAGCTATGCTCTGTGTCATCTTGGGTGTTGGCCAAGAGTGAACATACCTGAAGGATAGTGGGAAATTCCATGATAATTATAGCAGGTGGTGGCCTTGAGTCTAAGAGCTGGAATCAGCCCTCTGTTCAAATCCCGAGTTGGGCATGCAATAGCACTGTGACCTTGATCAAGTTATTTCACTCTCTGTGCAGGGCTGGCTTCAAGGGCATGTGCTCTGCACAGGTGCACAGTTCCTGTGCTCAGGAAGGCCTCACACTTGCTGTCATGCTCTGCTGTTGCAGTCTTGAAACATGCAGTGTGGTTAGAAAAAGAAGCCTCATGTTTTCATTTTGTCATGGGTTTCACAAATTATGCAGTTAGTCCATTTATATATATGATGGATAAAAGGTAAAATAAAATTTCATGACAAAATAATAGGAGAATAACAATTGTTAATGCATCACCCATAGTTGTCTTTAAAGTAGTTGTTCAGAGTACAAGATATAGGCATAAAAATTTCTCCAATTAGTATTAGCACAAATCTTCCTTTCTAATGAACCAAGAGGCATGAATAGTATACCTGACTTGTATTTTTTCCCTTTTCCCTTCTGTCCCTTCCCCTTTCCTCTATCCTAGTTCCTTTTTTCCTTTTGAGCAGTTTCTTCCCATTTCACAATAACTGTTGTACATTTTGGACTTTATTTGCTCCTTTAATTTCTCAAGCCCGACCCCTCCCATCGCAGTTAGTCCTGGTTCTGAGCCTTAGTTTTTTCAGTTGAAAAGTAGAAACAGTAATATATTTTATTTTTCCTCTTAGGATATGTAGACTTCTTCTAGAAAAGGATTCTCTAGAGGAAGATAGAGACAAATAATCTTGATCTCAACTGTTTAGTTTATTTTTACTTTTTAAATTTTTTCATTTTAAAAACAAAAAACAAATTAAAACGACACAGAATTTCAAAACAAAATAGAGATTAGCACTAGTTAATATATTGCATTTTGTTATCTTCAGTATGCAATATGTTCAGATTATAAGATATAGGCCTAAAAAATGATCAATCAAACATTGAATGCACAAACTGTTCTTTCTGATGAACTGAGATTAGTAGTATTAATAGGAAGGCTGAACTTGGCTGTCACATGCTTTCCTGTGTCCTGCATTGTTTTATGGCTTAGCTTGCTGAGGATATGAACCCTGGGTTGCACTGGGGAAAAATTATACTTCTCTTTTAAATGAAGGCATTTACAAGAATCTGGGAGCACAGGGAAGCCTCGTATTGGAACTGTGGCAAGGTAGTGCTGAGTGAAGATTGGGGAGAGGCTTTTTCCTTATGCCATCAAAGCTGAGTTATAGTACCATAGTGTTGCTGTAGCATCAGTGCCATATCTTGCTTGATTGGCATTGACTGCATGCCAGCAGCTATGATGACAATGATGGTAAAGTTCCCTTTTAGGTTTTGTTTTCCATGTGAGTGTGTGTGTGTGTGTGTGTGTGTGTGTGTGTGTGTATTGCTGAGATTGAACCCTGAGCTTTGATGCAAGGTACCTGCTAAGATACATGACCAGTCATCTCCCTTTGAAGTGGATATAACTGCTGCCACTATTGTCACCAAAATGAACTGATGTCATCATGGGAGGAAGAGCTGAAAAATGGCAAATGCCAGGTGGCTCCATTAAAAAAGTGCATGTGAAAAATTCTTTGTGTTTTCTGAGATATTATTGGAATGAGTTTTGAAAGACATGAGATGGTGGTATATGAAAATCTAATGAGGAAATGACTTCATTGAAATGTGAATTGTTATTAAAGTTAAGACCCATCTTGCATTCTGAATTTGTGTGACATTGAAATTTCCTTGATATATGAGCTTGATTTTTCTTTTAATTAATGATGGGAAGAATTGGATTTCAATTATAGGTATATATAAAACAACATAATTTTTAAGGAAATCATAACTTCAATGCCAAAGGCAAGGACAAAACATCTTTAATAAAATGTTAGTAATTCATCTTTCTAAAAAATAATAATAGGTTATTACTGTGGTGTTAGAAAGGTTTTCACTTTTTGCTCACACCTCTCAGCTCATGAAATTGAAAGCTCTTTAATATGTGAGAGATTCTGTTCATGATCTTACATTTATACTATAGGTTTAAATATGGATAGAAAAATCACCATATTTTCCCAATTATGCAAAGTTGTTATATATTTGAATAATCAGTGGCCACAGCAATATGTTAATTTCTGGTTATGTATGAGTAAAAATAGTTGTCCCTTTAATAGTTCAACTTCGGTGTAATGAATGTGAGCCTTTGAGAGCAGTGAGGGATAAAGAACTAATGGTAGGTTCATTGTTCACTGTAAAATAACTAGCCTCATGGGAGATAAAAACAAAAAGAAACACCAACCATTTCTAGGAGCAGTGGCAGTAAAAGGAAGGCTTAAACAATTGATGTGACACTATGAGCAATTAAAAAAACCAGCCAAACTAAAAAGCATATTTCTTAGTCTGTGGAGCCTGCCACAGAGAAGTACGCTGTTTAACAAGTACCTTGCCCAGGTGTTTTTGTTCCTACCAGCTGGCAGCTACAGAATGTGGTACAATCTTATACTCACCAGGAGACATTACAACAAGTTCCTGGGGAGTTAACAAATAGAAACCGTCCGGGCACACTCAGCAGGAATGAAGTTTTAATATTCTTAACCTGCTGAAGGCAGTGAAAAGTGTTCATTAGAATAGTTGCTCCAATGAGTCAATGTTTATGGCCTTCCAAACCTGGGCTTGTTTCCTACCTACTGCTCTGAGGTGAGCCTTTCACAGGTGCAGGCCGCTTCAAACAGGTCAAGAACTTGTCTTTGACGTTGGGCAGTGTAGAGAGTTTTATTTTCATTGAATGGCTAAACTGTCTTAGTTTACAGCCTCTGGGAAAATGTTTGCCAAAAATAACCTTTTTTCTTGCTTGCTTACTTTTGAATGGTCTGAACAAAAGCTTATTATGTGGAAGCATAAATAATGACTTGAACTAATACATTTTCCATCTTGTCAGTGACCAAACAATGTAATGTAACATTTCAGGTCTGAGCTTTGTTAATTCACTTCACCTTAGTGTTGATTTGAAATAAATGCTTCCTAAAAGATTTT
>PVJX010020537.1:0-33195 GCA_004027295.1 Dolichotis patagonum | reverse complement strand
AACCATCAACCTAGGTGCAGGCTCTGTGCTCTTAACCCTGTCACCATGCAGATGGCCGATGGAGATGAGCCAGAGGTTCTGGTCCCCTCCACAGCCACCAGGTTGCATGCAAATGAGGAGAAGGTCTTTGGATTTTCACTCAGTCTTTGCACTACAGGGCTAACATCGGCAGCTCAGGGACCAAAAACTGGAGCCCTGGGTCCTGTCCCCAAGCAGTTCTGGGCTCCTTCTTATAATAACCATGGTCACTGCCGTGACAAAGGACAGTTGTTTTCAGGTGCCAGTGTGGAGACAGGCACAGCACATGTGTCAGCTCTTGTGAGTCTCCCGCTACCCCAGGAGGAAACTACATCAGCTCTGGATTACTGATGAGGAAACTGGGGCTTTGCCCAGCATGGTGGTACATACCTGTAATCCCAGCACTCTAGGAGGTGGAGGATGGCCAGGAGGGTGGCCAGTTTGAGCACGGCCCAGACAACTTAGCAAGACCACGTCTCAAAAAATAAAAGGGCTGTGGATAGCTCAGTGTAAGGGTCCTGAGTTCAATTCCTAGTACCACAAAAAGAAAGAAAGAAAGAAATGAAAAGAAAGGCAAGAAAGAAGGAAAGGAAAGTTTAAAAAGAAAGAAAAGAGAAGAGAAGAAAAAAAAGAAAAGAAAAGAAAAGAAAAGAAGCAAGCTGAGGCTTGGAGAGGGTGTGGCATCCTCTATGGTTCAAATCCAGCTCCGTCTCCTCCAAAACCTGCCTCCTCCAGCTATGCAATGCCCGCCCCCCTCCCTGGCTGGGGCACAGAGCCAGCTAATCCCTCTGAGCTGGGCATCCCAGCGCTAAAAAGAAGACAGTAAAACCTCCCTGCAGGGCTGCTAGGAGGATTAAGTGGAAATGATCTGATATGATGTAACATGATAAGACATGACATAACATAAGATAAATTTCACATAATATGTTTTCTATGATATAATATAAATGATATAATTCCCTCCATTACCACACAGTAGATTAAAATAGAACACACGTCCCCCCTCCAGAGAGTCAACTTGGAGAGCAGTCCCGGCCCCGGTGCAGGAGCACCGAGCCGTGCCAGGCTTTCTCACAAGATGTGCTGAAGGAGAGCGGGGCCAGCCCTGCCAGCCTGCAGCAGGCGTGCCACTGTTACCAGGGTTAAAAGCACACCTACCCCTGCCGGCACAGCCAGAGTCACACCACGTGGGACCCCTGCAGCGGGGAGGGGGGCGGGCCAGGCCCAAGGCTCCTGACGCTGACACTGTCTTACAGGAGGGCATACTGTCAGCACGGGAGACTGCCATCTGTCATCCAACATGCCAAGGGCCTCCCTGAGTCCCTGGAAGCCTATCACACGTGCTCAGTGCTTAGTGCTCGGTTCTGCTTAGTCAGTCAGATGCTGAAGTGCTGAGACCAGCTAGCAAAGTAGAAGACACAGCTAGTAACACCATCGAGGGTGAGGGTGGGCACTGGTCAGGGAGGGCCACTGAATTCCATCCCTCATACTCTGATGCCCTGTCTGATGCCAGGCATAAAGGGTAGGGTCCCCTGGAGTGGCAGTTTGAGGGGGTCAAACTCCCACAGGGTCACCAAGGCCTCCCGCACTAGCTGGGGACTGTCCTGGGAGGGGGCTCCCACTGCAGCTCCTCACTCCGATCCCCCTCCCTGAGGCTCCCCAACCCCGAGGACACCCAGGCCCCAGATCTGTAGGAAACAGGGCTCACCATTGGTGAACACCCAGCTAACCGTGTGGAGATCTGCCTGCCTCAGCCCCGGCACATCGGCTGTCGGTGTCTGCTCACACCACTGTGAAGAAAAAGCCAACTGAGAGCCCAGGAAGCCACCAGGTCCTCAGATCAGGGTGGGGTGGGGGCGGGGCAGCTGGCGCATGAGCAGACAGAGCCTGGGCCTGACCTAGGTGGGGGACACCAGGAGACCGGCGGGGGCGGGCAGGCCAAGACGCATTGATGGGGAAGGACCGGCAAAAAGAAGTGCAGAGGGGCTTAGCGCGGCTGGAGCACTCAATTTTGTGGAAATCTGGGTCTGAAATGAAATGAGCCTTCGGGGATGAGATTTAATATTGTCTTGGAGCCTTTGTCTTCATTTAGGGCGATGGGATTGCATTTATCGTGGCTTCTCCCTTCGTCCCAGTTACATTTATTTCGGATTTATTCACTTACGAGTCTCGCAACAAGAAGTCGAAATGAGTAAATGTACTTTTTTTCCTGAGCTACATTAATTTCGGAGTCAGATTTATTCTGTCCGCTGCTCCTCTTCTGTTACTGATGAGCCGAGAGGCCGCGCCGGGCAGGTGAGACTGAGCTTGGGGGTGCAGAGCAGAGGGGCTGCGCCAGCCCACTTGGGCCCTGGCTCGTGGGGGACAGGGGTGACAAGCGGTCCATTCAGGGGGCCGTGGTGAGACGCAGGAGTGAAGTCACCGCTCAGCAGCTACTGTCTGACCCACAGTAGGTGTGGTGGGAACTGGGCCCCCCCAAAAAAAGAATGCGGAAGTTCTACCCACACTGCGGTAAGTGAACGGAAACTTAATGGAAGCAGAGTCTTTGCAAAGATAATCAGCTTTGCAGCAAGTGATTAGCGCAGCCCCTAACCCAACACGAGGAGCGTCTTCGGAAGAAGAAAGGTTAGACATGCATAGGGAGAAGCCCCACGGTGACAGGCACGTGCGGGAGAGGGCAGGGGCCTGGTGGCCTCGCTTTATGTCAGCCCCTCTCACCACAACTAACCCCACAAGACCAGCACTAGTCCCTTGTGAAGACAGTGCCCCCAAAGACCCAATCACCTTCTCCACCTCCAGCACCACCGGAAACTAAGAAGGATTCTCCCCATAGACTCAGGTAGAACATAATCCCTGACACTTGGACCTTGGACTTTGGCCTCCTCTGAGAGCATAAATGTCCACTGTTTCAAACCACTCACTTTGGAACTTTGTTGTGGCAGCCCTAGGAAACGGATTTATTCACTTACGAGTCTCGCAACAAGAAGTCGAAATGAGTAAATGTACTTTTTTTCCTGAGCTACATTAATTTCGGAGTCAGATTTATTCTGCCCGCTGCTCCTCTTCTGTTACTGATGAGCCGAGAGGGTATATGTATATCTGGTGGATGAATGAATATGTGAATGGATGAATGAATGAATGAGGGTCTTCACTGAGAAATCTTGTACCAGGTTCTTGGGTTGAAGAAGTCTAAGACACTGTTCTACTTTTGAGAAATCTCTCTTATAGACACTAAGATCCCCCTTCCATGGCTGTGTCCCATCCTGGGGGGAGTACAGAAGTCAAAGGTAAATCTCTTTGGAGTAGCTGGGGGGGGGGTATTGTATTCTCGTGGGACTCCTGCACACCAAGAGATAGGCAATGGATTCTTCAAACTCCTTCAGTGCATGTGCTCCTGATCACACTGGTCATGCGTTCTAGGTCCTTCTCTCCAGAGTAGCATTTCCATTCCGCCTTTAGCCAGACACCCCCTCACCCCACCCCCTCACCTATGGGTTCTCGACTGTAAGACCCAGCACAGCACCTAAGGAACGGGGAATGGCCATTACATGCTAGCGAGGGCAAACACTGCGGAAGAGTGGAGAGGAGGACCCTGATACGGTCCCAGCTGGAGCAGCCGAAACTCCAGACACTGCTGCTCATGGGTCAGGGCCTCCCCTAAGATTGCTTCAGGTGTTGCCATACCTGACCCTATGATGCATCTCCCTTCTGTTCACCCTCGCTTCTGGGTCGGTCAGTCTCCGCTGAGCACATCAGGGAAGGGCCATAGCACTGCTGCCCTAGAGCCATGGCATCCAGCCTGGTCCACTACTCCTGCTATCCCTCACACAGTCCCCATGCCTGCTAGTAGGTGACAAAAGAGTGCTTCTGAACATATGACAAAGGTGATGCGTGACTGAAACACTGGACTCGTGATCAAGGACGTCCTCAAGGTGAGGGGGTGGGTGAAGGCAGTTGGGAAGTGTCCCTTCCGGAACACTCAACCTTGTCCAAACTGATCAGTGTCACCTCAGGCCACCCAGGAGGTTGGGATGTTGGGGTTCAAATGAGACACCAGACTTGATAGACAATCTGCCAGAGAAGTGCCTATTTCTTTCATGCTTGATGTGGGGTGATATTGGGATTTGGACCTAATATGTCCCCTAAAGACTCACAGGGCCATAGGCAGGTCTTTGGGGAGGTGATTAGATAACGATGGCTCTAACTCCATCTGTGGACTAATTCATGGATGATCCATAATTTGACAGCGTAACGGGGAGGTAATGGAAACTCAGGGGGGACCTAGTTCAAAGGAGCAGGGCGTGGGGCATGACCTTGGGGAATATCTTGTCCACACCGGACAAGATACTGCAGCTGCTTCCCCTCCCTCTTCTCCTCCTCTCTTCCTTCTCCTCCTCCTCCTTCTCTGCCACCTTTTCCCTGTTTTCCTCTCCCTCCCTTCTCTTCTCTCACTGCTCCCCCTCTTCTCTCCTTCCCAGCTGCCGTGAGATGAGCAGTGCTGCTCTGCCTCCCCACAGGCCCGGAAACGGTGGAGCCAGCCAAGCGTGCACTAAAACCACAGCCCTAACAAACTTTTCCTTCTGTAAGTTGTTTTACTGGGGTACTTTGTCACAGTGAAGGAAAACTAACACTGGCAGGGAGGGTTAAGACACAGGGAAGAGTGTGTGCTGGTCTCACAAGGCCTACTCATTCCCACCATTATAGGACCTTAAAGAGGGAAGCATCATTCTTTGCCACATGCTGAAAAGCAAAAGTAAAGGTGACCTTGTCTGGCGCTGTCTCTTCTCCTGCAGGCTGGGCCCTGGGGTTCTGGTGTGCAGCAGGCCTGCTCAGATGTTCTCCCATAGCAGATCCTGTCAGGCCCCTTGTCTTGGTGAATTTCCTCATTTCTGGGACACAGTAGCCAACAACTACAATTTAAAAGAGAAGGTTATTTGGGCTCACGGATTCAGAGGTCTCAGTCCATGGTTGGCAGGTTCAGTGCAAACACAGCGCGGTGGCAGGTCTGCCATAGGGGAAAGCTGCTCACATCACAGCAGCCAGGCAGCAGAGAGGGATGGGAGGAGCCAGGGAGACAGATATATACTTCCAATTCACACCCCCAGTGGCCTGGCTTCTCCAACCAGGCCCCACCTCCTCACACTACCCTAGCTGTGAACCCATCATTGGACCAATCCACTGATGAGCATCACATCCCACGACGCAATCACCTTCCAAACATATGAGACTTTGGGGGACATCTCAGATCTAAACCATAACCCTTGCCAGCACCCAGCAGCCCAGGTGCCAGCTCCAGCAGCAAATTGGCCAGACTGAACTCTTTTGCCCCACTGGATTAACTGGTCACAACCCTGGATTGGGCAAGTCGATGAATTACTTATGGGTCAGGAGGCTACAAATTCCTTCTGCGGAAAGGACATGGAGGTTTAGTTTACAGCACAAGCCAAGTCAGGTGCTCCGCAATACTCCCCTCCTGCCCATCTCGGTATGTTCCAGCACCAGGTACCTGGGCCAAGCGCCCTCCTTGCTATTCTGTCTTTGTGTTGTTGCCCGTGCCAACCACCACCTAGACCCCCTCCTTTCCTCCGCAGACCCAAACCCTGCACATCACTCTTTATGAACGTGTGATTCTTAGCACCTCTCTTCCCCTGCACCTGCACTATGCCTGCCCCATGAAATCCTAATAAACAGGATAACAATAGACTAACATTTACTGAGCCCTTGCTCTTGGCCAGTTGCTCATCTCTGATCACACTGAAGCCTCTCAACAAGTGGATGAGGGGGACGCCCATGTTGCAGGTGAGGAAACTGGGGCCCAAAGATGTTGCATAATTTGCCTGGGGTTAAGGCAAAATCAGGGATTGAATCAGAATGAAAGCCCAGAGGGGATACAGGACATAAGCAATTAATCATGGTGCTCTCATCTGTGTTGCCTTAGATGTCACTTCCGTGGAGGGGCTGGATCACCCTCCCTCGCTGCACTTGGGAAATGTTAGCTGCCCCTCCCCTGAGCTCCTGGGCACCTTGTGTGCACCTCTCTGACGCACCTCACATCATGGAAATTAATTTTCTGTACGGTAGGTTATTATCCAGGCTGCGGGCAGGGGAAAGGACTCTCTCCAATTCATCACTGCACCCTGGATCTGACATGTTGGGGCCACACATTATGCCAGGTGGTGATCCCATCATGGTCCCTGGCCATGGGCTGGCATGTAACAGACAGGAAGGACAGGGAGGGCATGTATATATCAGCTCAGGAAACAAGAAGTTTACAGGTTCAAATGCATGAGTGATCCCTTTGTTCTGGGATTTAAACAATGTCTCTCAGCTCAGGGTCTTCTTTTTGCCTACAGTCAGACTCTCTAAGAAGGCTCAAGGTTTGCTCCCCCGGGTCCAATCCACAGAAAAGAAAGCTTCTTATCAAAATCCCAGATCTCTCTCTCTGGGACCCAGGCTGGTCCATTCATCTGACACTAACCAACATCAACGACCAGGGAGAGAATGAGCATTCATGGCTCAGTCTAGATGGGGGTACAGAGTGTGTGCTGATTGGCTCAGTCTAGATCACATGCTTTCCAGGAGGTGGAGCATCCATTGATTGGCCCAGTTTAGATCATATGTCCAAAAGGGGCAGAGCCAGCACCATCCAACCACAAGGCCTAAAAGGAGCAGAGAGGAAGGGAAAATGGCCTCCCCAAGACCCTACAGAGGGACATAGGTAGCTTTGCCAATGCTGACTCCAGATCCTCTTCTCAAACCTGTGGCTGTCCTCTTGCACCCTAAATCTTGTGATGGCCCTTGGGATACGATCCAGAGAATAATTCTGAGTTAGGAATCAAACCTGTGGCTTTGCCCTGAACGTTTCGGAGGCATGGGCTGGGCTGACCAGGTTGGGGGTCCCATCTGCCCTCACCTGCTGGCAGCCTGCAGTACAAGCAGAGAAAGCAACTGTGAGAGAGTGATATTCACCTGCCCGGTGTCGCTCCCTTTGTCCAGCTGAGCTGCATTACCCAAATGACCCAGGGGAGAGACCTGTCCTGTAAATACACTTTCCCATCTCAGCTTCCCCTGGCCACTGCTAGGACACCTTCCCGAGAACTATGTGCAAGAGCTTTCATAAATATCCCTATCACACAGGCCTTGCAGGGCAGCAATCATGATGAGGGACCCAGACTTTGAAGCTGGCTTCAAATCTCAGTTTGACCACTTTACTGGCTTACTTAGCCACTGTGCTTCTGTTTCCTTTTCTGTAAAATAACAGCAAAAAATAGCACTTAGCTCAGAAGGCTGCTGTGAGGACTGGGTGAGTTAAAATACATAAGATGTTTAGCCACTGGAGATTGTGCTGCTGGTGTTATATAAGTGCTCCCTACACTGTCACCATTAGCATTCAGCAGGCACTGGCACCGAGCAAGGCCTGGAAGTGGCTCCTCTGGCACATTCACAGGCTACACTGGTGAGAGGAGCTGGTGTCGAGCCCTGGGGTGGGCTCGCAAACCCAGCCGCACAGAGCAGGAGAGGGGAGCTGGGCTGACTCAGCATGTGTCCAAATTTCCTCCCTTCTTCCTCCATGAGCTGAAGGTGTGAGGTGACTGCTTCAAAAGCTACTAAAATTTCAGGCAATGTTAATAAAAGTAAACTGTTGAGACCAAGGTGCAATAGTTTTCCTCTGTGTTCTAATCTAATCATTAAGATCTTTTTTAAAGTCAGATTTGATATTTTTAAGGAAGATAATGGCAAAAGGTGTCCAAAAATAAGATAAGGGTCCCATGTCAGGAGCTAAAGACACTTCACTTGAGGAAGAAGGGACATGACCAGGACACTCACACTGCATGTGAAGGACTTCACGTTTTCTAGTAGATGGAGCTATTCAGACTGCACACAACAATGTACCCAATGATGTGAAGCCCCACTGGGATCCTTTGCCATGTGCAGGAAGCGTTCAGGCCCTGTAGCTGAATGGTGAAGAAGAAATGATGTTAGGAGGTATTGAAGGCTTATGGCGGTAATGTGTGTCCGCCAAGCAAGTAGCCTCTAACCAGGGTCCTGAAGAGGGGGGATGCAAAGGGGCTTCATGTCCCGCATCATCCGACCACTTGGTGGTGGGCAAGTTGAGTATTCAGTATTTAAAAAGACTGGACTTGGGCATTATGCCTATCTCAGTGTCCATTATCAATTGGTGATGCCTGTAGTGTGCATAGAAGGGGAAGATGGTGGCCTGCACACCTCAGATTTCTTCATCCTGCCGCTAAATGTTTTTGAAGGTTGCATTGTGCATCCCCCAAAGTCTCAGCAAGCCTATCGTTTAGAGCTTGCACCACTTCCAGAGCAGGCCCAATCAGAATTCATATTTCTAATAGGCAGATTAGACCACTGGAACTCACAAAGGCAACTGGTGCCGTGGGATTCCAGATCCCAGATGCATTCCAGACTCTGAAACTTCAAACGGCAAATAGAACCCGGGCCGGTCCCTGAAGTTGGAGGATGCTTGGTCTGTAGCTCTAGGCTTTGCAGTTGGGCAGGCCGGGATTTGTGTTCTGACAGTAGCATTTGTAAGGCTGTTTGACACAGAGCAAGTCGCTTTGCCTCTTGGAGTCCTGTTCTCTCAACTGAGAATCAGACAGCAGTGTAAATAAAATGGTGTTTACAACCAGACGCTCCTGGCAAAGGTGGGAAACAGGCTCAGATTTACCCTCCTGTCTGGAACAACAACAAAAAAGGCAAAATGTATAAAACACTGTTTTTGTTTTTAAAATACTTACATCAGAGAGTGGAGGAGCTGGATCCTGTAGAGCCAGGAAATGGATGAGGCTGCCCTGTGCTCTTAGCTTGTTCCCTAAAAAGAGTTTTCCAGGACGGGGTTAGGCAATGGTTTCTCAGACACATCAATAAGAATCCATCAAAGAACACACTGATCAACTAGACTTCATCCAAGCGATTCTGCTCTTTGAAATATATCGCTAAGAGATGAAAAGACAAGACAAAGACCAGAGAGGAAATACTTATAAATTATCTATCTGCTAAAAGATTTGGTATCTGGAGTAGACAAAGAACTTGAAAGACTCAATGCCAAGAAAATAAACAGCCCAAGTGAAAACGGGCAAGAGGTTTGAACAGACATTTTGTCAAGGAAGCTATATGGATAACAGGCTCAAGACATGCTCACATTATGAGGCACTAGAGAAACGCCAGGGGAAACCACAAAAAGAAAGCAACGGACTGTGGGTGCAGGTAGAAAATTCACCCTTAAAGACTTTGTGGAGGGTGTGGGGCAACTGGAATCTCATAGGCCACGGTGAGAATGTGAAACGGTACCAGGACTTCAGCAAACAGCTTGCTGGCTCTTAGCTCACGCCAGCCACTCATCCCCAGGTATTTACCTGCGAGCAAAGAAAGCATGTGTTCACACAGAGAGGTTCACACAAACGCCAAGAGGGGCTTAGTTCATGGCCACCAAAACCTGGAGAGGATCCAGGGTCTCCACACAGAAGAGCGGCTACACTGGCTGTGGAGCTGCCACAGGGCGGAAGGTTATCCACCGACGGAAAGAATGCAGGGCTGATACGCCACACAACACGGTTGAATCTCAAAATAACTCCGCCCAGGGAAATAAGGCACATAGACAACATGCTGTACGTTTGGTGGCACTTTCTCCGCAGAGGGTGAAGATAGGGGCATATGGAGGTGCTGGAGGAGTGGGGAGCCCCCTGGAGCTGCAGAAGTTGGAAGTCACCCTAGCCCTGGCAGTGTCCCTAGGAACTCCACCTGCTCCCATTCTCCAGCAAGGCTGTTGAGCCTGGGGTATCAGTCCCCTGCTCAGTGCCCCCCATTCCTGTCATTTGAAAGGCCTGACTGCCTGCAAAAGCTGCCCCTGATGGAGAGTCTCCGTACTTGTCACCAGCCGCAGGGCAGCCTCACGGAGGAGGGTGACTGAGGCTGCAGAGCGGGAGTAAGAGTCCCAGAGCTGCAAAGCAAATCCTGCCCCAAGGGCCGGTTCTCCCAGGTGAACCACACAGCCTCTCTGAGCACCGATGTCTCGTGGTAAAACCAAGGGGGCTGAGCGCCCTCCTCAGAGGCTGCGTGAGGAGCTGTGGGTGAGCAGAACAGATAATGGGACTGTCCCTTAGGATGCCCCGCTGCACCCTCTGCCACTACCCACGGAATATCTATCAGTCACATGCTCTTCCCTGGGCCCTATCGAAGTGTTACAGTCACTCTGAGAGGTGCAGAGAGGGGACTGGGAGTGGCACCCCCACACATCATTTTCCCAGCTACGCGGTGAGCATTCACCACGGGCCACACAGCAGGCCCCTTGCAGATGGAGCCATTCCCATTGCTGAGCTGACCCAGATGTGATGGCTACTTCTGGGGCTCACCGCTTTGCAGTGAGTAGAAACGATGCATCTAAACACTAGACCCGGGAATGGCCCACAGCGGGCGTGAGCTGTGGATGTTTTCAGTGCTGCTATTCTTTTAAACCTTAGTATCATTTTTGGCACAACCTAATTAGCACCCTAAGCATTTCAACCAATGTGGGGTGTGGAGAGGGGTAAGAATAAGATGGAAATGGGGCGATGGGATAAAATGGCGCATGGAGGGACTGGGCAGAGAGACAATGGTGGCCTGACACAACTTTCTTCCTGCTCTGCCAAAGACAGAGAGAATGTTTGGTTTTGGAGCATCCCCGAAGGCCATGTCCCCAGTCTGGGACCTTAAGGAGGTGGAGCTAGCAGAAAGAGGAAGCCAGGTCACTAGGGGTGCCCTTGAAGGGGACATTGGACACCCCAGCCTTCTCCTGTCTCTGTCTTTCACTTCCTGGCCACCAGGAGGTAGGCAGTGTCCTCCCCTGACTCTGGGATGAAGATTCATTCTGTATCAGTGTGAGTTTGGAGAATGGGCCTGGCCCTGTTCTGTGCAGCCTCCGTGGCCAGGCGGTGGACACTCCTGCCCCTCGCTCCACTTCCACTGACCCAGCAGGAAAGTGAAGCCAGTCGATGTCTGGTGAAGACAGAATCACAGCATCTTGGCCAGGTTGTCAGCCTGACATATCGAAAGGAAAACCTCCCACCAACAAACCACTGCCCGATATTCATGGGTGGCCTGGTATAATCTTTTAACCTCAGTTTCCCCACAGACAGTAAAGGAAGTCATTGCTGCTTCTCTTCCTCCCAAGATTCTCCTGGGGATTAGTGCACGAATGAGATGCACCAAGGTCCAGCATGTCCTGGGGGTAAACAGTGATTTCTACTCTTTTTTTTTTTTTTTTTCTGCTACCAAGACCTGGGTCTGTCTCCTTCCCTGCCTGGGGGGACGACCAGGCCAGTGACTTTCTGGAAAGAGAAATCAAACCAGAATCTTTAGCTCTGGGCCTGGGGTTCAGGGGCCTTAGAGGGTAGAAAAAGGGTGTCTCACTCAAGGTCTACACCAGAAAGAGGTGGAGACAACAGCAACCCTTGGTGTGGAGAAGCCATGGGGAATTTGCTGGGCCCTCTGTCCACATTCTCCATGACCAGGGGCCTCACGTTTCCTGGGTCCCTCACAGCATCTGTCACATCTAGCTGAGATCAGCCTGCCTTCTGCAGGTGATGACGGTCATCCACTCAACACGTACCTCCCTGGGCCCTTCTGGAGGTGTGTGGAGGGGGTTAAGTAGCTCACCCTCCCCAGCACTTCTCATGCAGCTGTCTATGCAGAGCGCGGATCGGGAAAATGAGGAGCAGCCTCTCCTATGGAAGCAGCAGAGCAAATCTGCAGAACTAGACAGTGGGAAGGAGAAGCGGGTACTGCCTTCCACTGAGAAGCTGCAAACCGTGTGGCCATCTGCCATCCTTCAGGCCACTGTCCCTTCCGCGTGTTCCCATCCCTACAATTGCCAGCTGAGGGCCAGAGACAGGAAATAAGCAGGAAATAAGAAAAATCAGCAGGAAACAAGAAAAGGAGAACTGAAAACCAATGATTTTTGGATGATTGCTCACATAAATGTACTCACTCCGTAGCGTTTTCTGCTGAACCGTTTTTATAAGCGCTTAACCTCTCTAGTTAGCCATGCTTCAGGCGCTGTACTAAGCCCTTGGCCCGCTTTATCTCATTTAATCCACAAGGCTGCATGATAGTCTGTACCATTAGAAGGGCTTTTTACAGGGGGAGAACTGAAGCACAGAGAGATTAAGCGGTTTGTCTGGAGCCACACGGCTACAGAGGTCTGAAAGCAGATTTCTAAACCAAGACTGACTCAGCCTCTGTGAGCTCCTGCCCACAACACACAGCTCCGCCAGATGGGCCGGCCCAGAGGGAGGGAGGTTTATCCAAGATTACGTCAGTGGTTCCAAAGCCGGAGCACATCCGGGCACAGCTCTGGTCTAAGGACAAACTCCACAGTCCAGGACTAAGCTAGGAAGAAAAAGGTCGGGGAACGCAAGGTTGGATCACGTCGATCTAAAAATCTCCTAGTTTGCTCATCGCAGATTTTCTGGCATTAATATTTTAACATACTGCATTAAAAAATCATTTCCTCTGACTGTTGAGTTTGCATATCCCCTTAGCTTCTGCCCCTAAGGGGCCCCCTCACGCTAGCTCTGGCCCTGAGGCACGGAGACCCTACTTGTGTCCACTCTGAGTCAAGCATGGACAAAAAGGAGTATAGATCAATTCCCAGGGGGCATCTGAGCAAGGACAGGCTGCTGAGAACCACCCCATGGCAACAGAGAGGGCAGACATGTCACATCCAGTGGCTGGTGCTCAACCCTGCCTCTGTGGCTTCCTCCCCTGCAAGTTACTTTGCCTCCCTGAGCCTCAGTTTCCTTTTGTTTAGAAGGCAACTAATGCAGCAGGAGCCATTTCCCAGGAAGGGTGCACGCTGTCCCTGCAGTTCCCTGGGAAGGTGCTTCCCATGTGCCAGCTGCTAGCACTGTCACTGTTATAACCGCCATGGAGAAGCCATGAGCATCTGGGTGCCAGAGCCAAGAGGGGGCAGAGATGGGAGCAGCTGCTGGTGCTGCGGGGTGGGGGGGGCAGCACCTAAGGCAGTGCCCCTGGGAATGGGTGAGGAGGGAGGGTGGTGTTCTGTTCAAGGGACAGAGCTCCTAGTCAAATCTGACACTTGGAAAATTAATTTTTAATTGTGATAAAATATGTATAGCATAAAATTTACCATTGTACCTGTGTTTAAGTGCACGGCTTAATGGCATCTCACCCGTTGACACTGATGTGCGCCCATCAGCACTGTCCATGTCCTGAATTTTGCAAGACTGGAACTCCATATCCTTTAAACAACTCTCCATTCTCCCTTCGCCCCAGGCCTTGGAAACCACCATTCTACATTCTGTCTCGCTGAATTTGACAATTCCATGTACCTGAGATAAGTGGGTTCGCACAACGCTTATCCCTTTGTGACTGCCTTGCTTCCCACAGCATAGTGTCTTTAGGGGTCATCCATGTCATAGTATATGTCAGAAAAATGTTGGAAAATTGTGCAAGTCTTGGGGACTATCTGAAAATGAATAGAGGGATTGGATGGATGGATGGATGGATGCAGAGGGATGATAAATGGATGAGTGTGTGAATGGCTGGATGGATAGATGCACAGAGGCATGGATAAAGGTATGGACAGATGGATGGATGAATGGATGGATGGATGGATGGATGGGTCGATGGATCAGTGGACTGATAGATCAGTGGATCGATGGATAGGGAGACAGATGAAAGTCAATGGGTGCACTGAAGGGAAGATGGTAAGATAGGACACCAAGCTCCTCTTGGGTGGCTCACAACCTAGGTAAGGACTCAGAAGGACGAATGTCCTTAGCCTCTTAGACAATGTCACAGAGTCGTCCTGGACACTGGGGAAGGCATGATGAAGCTAGCTGACTCCCCATCCTTCCCAGAAACCAAGTGGTGAGGGCCAGCCAGGAGTTTCTTAGGCAGAAGGGAGAGGAGGTGGGGACTCGGGAGAGAGGGCAACACTGCAGAGGCCCAGGTGGGCGAGCCCAGCAGAGAGGCTACGCTGACTTCAGCACGTCCCCTGGGCATCTGGAACAGGGAGGCCTGGCTTCAGGGCCAGAACTTCCTGGGCCAGAACTTCCTGGGTACTCACCAAGTGACCAGCAAGTTACTTCACCTCTCTAAGCCTCAGTTTCCCTACCTGTGAAAAGAGAGTAACTATTCTCTTCTGAGAGTCTGAGGAGCCAGGAAAACTGTGAATGTGCAGCACTGCTCAACATAAAGGTGAGCACTCAAGAAAAAGCCACCTCCCAGCCTAAACCTCTCCCCTCCCCACTCTCATGCAGGGGGCGGGGAGAACCCTCCTGGGGCCCCGTCCCTGCTGCTGATTGGCTAGGGCGTCTCCTCCCCAGCCCCTTATTATTCTCTAACGTGCACCTGCCATCACTTTATTCACGAAGATTTGCATTGATTTTGCCATAAACCGCTATGAATTCAGCATGTGGAAAAAATAACATTGATCCCCCTGCCTCATAATTTGTCTCCATGCTGTAGGGCCTGCTAATGGTTTTCCCAAAGATTTATGCTGGGGAGCAGGGGCCACGGCTGCCTCTACCTGTTCCATAACACCACCTTCACACTCAAGGTATTCTTTGGCCATTTTGTCCCCTAGGTCAGAAATGGACAGGTTTGGTGCCATGCTGCAGACTGGTGACTTGCCAGCTGCCACCTGCTCATTGCTGGGGAAAGGAAGAGAGAGGAGGAGAGGAGTGCAGAGAGAGAGCGCATTTCAAGGGAGGGAGAGAGGGGGCTGCTAAGAAGGAGAACATCCTTCACGGAGCGTCTTGATGTGCCAAGCAGTTAGGACTTCTATTTCTTCCTGTGAACCTCGTAATCATAATGCTGGTATCATCAACCCCATTGGAAAGAAATCTGTGGCTCAGGGAGGCTGGGCCACCTGTCCAGTCCCAAACAATACACAAGGGAGTATTGAAGCCCAGCTGTGACAGAAGCCTCAGGCTGAGATGCTGTTTCTTCCCTGGGACATGGGGTAGGTGACACTTCCCAGACCCCCTTGAAATTTGGACAACTTCTGCCAGGCGGTTGTGGGCACAGGTCGCATCTGCCATAGCCAAGCTTAGCTTCTGAGCACATCCTCAGTCTCTCCTGTCCCTCGCTTGGGGACCTCGGTGGTGCAGTTAGGAGATGGGAAGGGCAAGAAATAAACACTTGCTTCACAAAGCCACCAAGAAGTTCACACTAGCACTCTCACATTGATCCCCACATGGTACCATGTACTGAGCATTTGCTAAGTGCCAGGCGCTAGACTATGGTATTCTGCAGGATTTCCACTCCTGAAACTTATCCCACCACTCCGAGCAGACAGTGCTCTTACAGATGTGGTGACTGCAACCCACAGAAATAAACCACCAGCTTGAGCCCTCACAGGCATGGGTGGAAGAATGGATTCACATCTGGACGGCGTGTCTCTCACACAAAGGTCTTCTTTTTCTTTGTCTTGCCAGACCCGGAGCATCTTCTACTCCCACAGAAGGAAGCAGAGCTGGTGAGGGTTAGGAGGGCAGCAGCTGTAACAGGTGCCACTAGCTGGTCCCTTACTTTCTTACACTGTTTTCACAGGCATAATCTCTCCTCATTACACTCACTCATGGGCATTGTGCACGGAGGAGTCAATAACCGGTAGAAACCCCGAGGCCAATCCTTTCATGTGGGTAAATTTTCCCTTATGCATCGACTGTGGAGCTGTGTACTCAGCTGGTCACTTTCCTTCTCTTTGGCTGATACGTTTCTCCATAGGCAAAATGATGGGGTGGAGGTGATCCAGGCGAGCTTTGAGGCCCAGCTTTAGCTCTCCAGGACAAATGGCACATTTCCTACAGTGACCGGGTGTGGCTAGAGCTGCCTACTTACATGGTAAACCCCGTGCCAGAAAGGAGCTCTTCCCTTGGTGCTTCATGCATCCCCCATGTGTCCATGGCTCCTTTGGCAATGTAACTCCTTCAGGAATTCTACCAGCCATTGTCCTCTGCTTCCATTCATTTCCAGGTATAAATAACAACTAACAAGATCTCTCCTAGATAGAGTTTTAAATGTTTGAAAACTCTTGTCCCTCATTTCCTGGGGCCTCTGTCCTGTTTGTGCTGCTAGAGAGGCTTCCCAGGGGCCATATGGGGCAGGGAGCTTGGGCCAGAAGGTAGCAGGCACTCTCCCCTTTCCTTGACAGCTACATTTCATCCTGTGGTCTGGCCTGAGGCACCTGCAAAAGATGGAGCTTCCGTCCTCTCTTCTGTCCCTGTTCAACCTGCCTCTTCCAAATCCTCTTTGACAACTAGCCTGATGTCTCCTAGCACTTCAGTTAAGCCAATACACCAATAAATATTATAGTCTGAGAGTTTCAACAAACCCACCACAGTCACAAATAGCATTGGCCCATGATCCACCTCCAAGGTTCAGCCAGTCTCAGGGCCGTCTTCCTTCCAATGTAAGTCTCAGACCTTACATTGCAGGTCTTGCTCCTGCTCGGGCCACTAAGCCAAAGCCCCATGGTTTCAATTTGTTGCAGCTGCACCCTACTCTAGTACCAAAGTAGCTAAGATACAGAGTCAATTGCAGGAACAAAAAGTGAGATAGCAGTGCTTTCAATAAGATGTGAGTTTCTGTCTTGTCTAACAGTTGATCTCAGGCTGACAAGGTCAGGAACAAGGCTTCCTTCAACTTTACTCTCTGCTGTTACCAGAGTGTGGCTTCCATTCTATGGTCACAAATTCTGACCAATAGGCAGAGAGGAGAAGAATGAAGTGGACTCCATTTTTTAAAAAAAGGGATGACCTGGAAGTTGTTTCTATAACTTCCTGTTAAATCTTATTGGTCAGAATACAATCACATAGCCTACTTAGTAGCATAGGTGTCTGGGAAATGTAGTTTTTAGCTGGTGACCATGTCCCCAGCTAAATCCATCAACTTCATTACAAAAAAGAAAGAGATAAATATTGATGGCAATTATCTGCACCAAAGTCAGCATTCCACAGAGAGGGAAACGGAAACCCAGAGAGGTTAAGTCACCCAAGCTGGCACAGCTAGCAAAAGTGATACAACCAGATCTCAAACCCAGCATTCTGAGACCAGAGCCCAGACACCCAGCTACAACACTGAGCTACCTTCTCAACACTTTGGATGCTGCTAAACAGGGCTCAACTATACTGGGCGTTCAGAAAAAGTGGGTTTCTTTTCATAGTATCCTAAATTACAGGTTCCTAAAAAGTAGACTGCAGTTACCACCACTCAAACTGGTAAGTACCAATTTTAGGAACAGTAACAATTTTAGGAACTCTTTTGGAAGGTTTAGTGATAAATAGCTATGGATCTTGGTTACTGCTATAGTTTGGGTGTGTTCCAAGTGCACCCCCTAAAGGCTCACCTGTTGACAGCTTGGTGACATTACCCAGTGTGGTAATGTGAGACCCGTGGGGTTGTCCTGGAAGGGGATCAAGGTGGTTCTCCCCATTAGCTCTTGGTCACTTTCAGTAAGAGGGTTGTTATGAAAGGAGCAGGCCTGACCCCGTCCCAGCTCTAGCTTCCTATCTTAAGGTGTGAGATCTCACTCTCACACACTCTAAGCTACCTGTCACCTGCCATGATGAGACACAGCCTCCCCAGAGGCTGAACTGGTGGTCTCTCAGTCCCTAAAACTGTGTGGTACACAAACCTCTTTCCTTTATAAAGTGAGCCTGCCTTGGGTATTTTGTTATAGCAACAGAAAAATCAGCAAAGAATATCTTAGGAAAGTAGTCTACATCTCTGTTCCTAAAAATGTGCTCCATGAAGCACCTATTCAACTTCAACAGCATTTTCTGGAACCCCAGATCTGCAGTGATTTTAATACACAACATGTGGAGGCTTTGAAGGGTGCTGGGACAGGGCTACATGTATCCAGGTGGTGTTTACACAGCATTTGTCTTCTAAACCGGTTCAACCTGGGTTCAGACTCAAGCTTTCTCCCTCCCCCAGAGGAGGAGATGATGAGTGAGTCACACAGATATTCAGGCCAGTGTGGCCCAAGAGGGGCCAGCAACAGCAAGGGAGCCAGTAGACAGGGGCGTGGCCTGTCTGCCCCATAAACCCTGCCTTGGCGCTCAGCGTGCTTCTTATGCTCCTCACCCTCTCCACTCTCCTCGCCAGGGCAGGGTTCCTGCTCCCCTGGCCCCACTGCATCATGGGACATCCCCCCCCAACCTTCACACACACAGTTTATCAGATTCACCATGGAAGGCCATGATGGAGAGGAGCAGAAATTCAAGGGAAGAAGCCTGGTGAAATCTCTCGGTGTTCTTCACAGCATTAAGACAGTTTCAGAGAAAAGCCTTTATTGCAGACAGAAGAATATTATTCCAGAGCTATTCCCCTGGCCCATTACAGCAAAATAATAGAGCTTTAGTTTCTATATATTTGTCATGCTTAGCTCACATGTATTTCAAGTGTATTTGACAGCATATAAAATTGAAATGAAATATTGCAAAATTGGCCAATTCTTGTACATTTTAAATGTATTTCCTTTATTTGTTACACTTATTTTACATATCTACACAATCCATCTTTGGAATTGGAGAGGTAATAAGTGCTGAATCGATATTCAGGTTTTCCTTGGTGAAGAGACCTGCACCAGATGGGACATTTCCCTTTCTGCCTGGCATCTCCATGTCCTGGCTTCAGGGAGAAATTGCTTCTTTCTGTCATCTGGGCAATTGCAGCTCTCAGAGTTGGGAGGGACCCAGAGCTGAGATTTGGTGGCAGTGTCTCTAAACTGGCTCCCCTCACCTCTCAGGGAACTGGGGGCCAGCTTTCTCATCACCATTCTCATTAGATAAAGCTGGTCCCCAGTTTCTGGGCCCAAAGCCTCGGTCCTCTCCTCCTGAACTCAGGCTTAGCCACATGGCTAGTCTGACCAGTCATAGCAAGAAGTTCCTATGGGTCTGAGCTAGAGATCTAATTTGTAGAATTAACCTAACGTTGGAGTTCTTAACCTGGGATTTAGAATTAGGCTTGAGGGATCTTCATAGAATACTAGATACAATTCTGAGGACTTGCACTTGTCCTGTGACTGCAAAAGGAAGAGAAAACACAAGTTTAGGAGAATAACCCTGCTGGCTCCTCAGCCGCCTTCCCCACAGACAGCCACACGTGCTAGCTCAGGACCCTGATTCCTGTCTGAAGAAGCAGAATGGAGTGGCCCCGCCTTCAGGTCCGAGGAATAGGAGATTGTCCAGAGCTCAGTGTGAAGGGCACAGGTGTCTCATCCCATCACTGCCCCATTTTCCGTGGAGAGCCTCAGGGGCCATTTTCCATGCAGGTCCGCGGTGGCCGAGGTGCTGATCTTCATTCTCCATCTTGCTGTACACAGCACAAAAATGGAGCATCAGTACTGCTCATCTGCCCTTCCCCATGTATGGCTGGGGTTGTGTTTTATTCATCTCTGCACTGTCAGAAGTCTTCTTAAGAAGAAGGAAGATGGAAGAAGGAAGGAAGGAAGGAAGGAAGGAAGGAAGGAAGGAAGGAAGGAAGGAGAGAAAGAAGGAAGATGAAACGACAGATGCAGGATAGGTGGACAGATGGAAGGAATGAAGGGAGGGAGGGAGAAAGGACGAATGCATGCATGGAATAAATGCCTTACAAGCAGGTATCTTCACATGGAGACTAGGGTTGTGACATAGTCCTATCCTTGTGTCACCCTCCTCAGCAAGGTACTAAAACATCACCACTACCTAGAAAGATGGAGACGCCTGATCAGCCGCATGTCCCCCTCCATTAAAAACAAACACCCCTCAGGGGCACAGGGTGAGAGGCTAATGCGTCTCTCCCCACGGCCCTGCCTCTGCTGCTCACCATCAGGGAGCCCATTAGGGAACGAGAGGAGCTATCGATCCCTGCAGAAAGGCACCTGGATCCCAAGGCAGATTCTTCCCAGGCCTAGCAGAAAAGGAACAAGGCCTCACTGTTAACAGCAAGAATCCTAGCCCTGGAGCCAGGGTGAGGTGGGTCCACCAGTGGGCAGAGCTGGAAGGAATGTCCCACACAACTCCTCATGTCACAGATCATCAAAGAGGGCAGACAGAGTCACGTCCCCAAAGCCACACTGCTGTAAATTAATTGCACAAATGGCTACAGGCCCTTTAGCCATCCTTGTGTTCACGCCCTTTGCAATGGAAATTTGCAGCTCTGGCCACCAAGAAGAGAAGCCTAGGTCCTCTCCTCCTGAACTCAGGCTTGGCCACATGGCTAGTCTGACCAGTCCTAGTAAGAAGGCCTCCTGTCAGCCAGGTTCCGCTTGTGTCTCAAGGGTCTTATAGCTTGAGGGGCTCCCTGGCCTTCCTGCCTCTGACGAGAACAGAGGCAGCCTCCTGGCAGAAGGAACAGAGACCAAGGGGCCCAAGTGTCCAGCCAGGATCAGCAAGGCCACCCAGCTGGTCTGAAAATGTTCAAACATAAGAGGGCCTTTCCCAAAACGGCTCAGTCCAGCGGGACCCTGCAGCTGACCACACAGCACCGCCAGGTGATAGACAGACAACCCTGCCCCTGCGCGTCCTCCTTGCTTCCCACCCGTCCCCTCCATCCTGGATGCCTTTTCCTTCCCTTTTCCTTCCTGCTTTCTGCCTTTGTGTTCATCTGTTGTGTGCACACGTGCGTGTGTGCGTGTGTGCATGTGTGATACAGAGACAGAGACAGAGAGGCAGAGGCAGACAGTTTTGGAAACCGGAAGTTCTTACATAGAATCCTTGCTTTGAAAACTCAGAAGACCTTGTCCCACCATCCTACAGGGCATCACCTGTCCGGGTCCCAGTAGCAGCTGCCTGTTACACTGGGGCGTCCTGTGTCCACTCCTGGACGCTGTCCTCACCACTGATACTTGTTCCCCTTGTGTGGCCAGAGCACCCTCACGGTGGATCCTACGCCCTTGGCTTCCCTACCTTTGAAAAATCTCTCCGTACGTGCCTCTTGACAGGTTGGCAAACAAAAGACAGACCTTGGGGGCCTGTGACTTCGGGAAACTAAAGAGAGCACATTTCTTTGTGGAAGTGTTGGTGATTTCCATGTGATTAAAATGCCAACCGCAGTTGGTTTCTGACAATGTCACTTCCAGGGGCACCCGGGTTTCCACTCCAGTTCTGTACCGAAGCCTGTGGCCCACTTTTCCTGCCCACCCAGGCTACACTGTGCCCTGTGACCATGAACTGTAGGGGTGACCACTCACTCGGTCTCCCACCCTCGTGTGGCCCAAGCAGCACCCTCTTGGTACTCAGCGGCTGATGCTCGCTTCAAACTCTATCTTCCTCTCCAGGCTCACCTCTCCCCAAAACTCTTCCCCCCATCCCCCGATGAGGACTGCATATTCTGCCCTTGTACCCCACTTCCTAGCCCCACAGTGACCCCCTATTTTGCAGCTATCACAGTCTGCCCAAGAGAACAGACACTCCAGTAGTCTGCCTTTCCGCCAAGGCAGGGGACATGCAGCGCACCCGCCCCTCATTATCAGCCCTGCTGTAGACTTATTACCCAAAGTAGCTTTGGACTGAAATTGAATGTCCATGATTTGCATAGTTTTGCATTTCATTTGCATAGTACTTATTTCCTGTCCAAAAATACTGGCATTCACCCACAATTTTGTTCCTGACTCCAAGGCTCCTGAATTGTTCTCTGTGCTCCGTCTTCTCACCTTCTGCACCCCCCAGCTGACCTTACCTAGAGAAACACCTGGCCTGATCCATCTTGTCTGCCCACAGTGCTGCTAAGATACTAGCATGGTTGCTAGGCTTGATGTGGGCTGATGTGATCTGCTGTGTCCAGGGCCAAGCATGCATTTGGGACATGCCAAGAGTTTAGGAAGGCCCTATGAATAAATGAATGAATTAGCAGGTCAGAGATGGAGAGAGTGAGGAGGTAAGTGAGGAAGGCTTGGCAAAAAGACAGAGCCAAGGGGCCTTGAAGGGAAGAAGGCCCTCAGTGAGGAGGGTCTACAGGAAGCCTTTGCACACAGTATGAGCTGAGAGTTGGAGACAGGTTGAGGGCTGAGTTTGGAGATACCAAGCCAGGCGTGTAGTTCCATGCATGTCCCTTCATCACTGTGTGCCTCAGTTTCTCACCAGGGGCCATTGTATCACAGCACTCAGTGCCATGCCCAATTCAGAGAAGGGGTCCAAGGAACATCTTTTGGGTAAATAAATGAACAGACACCTTGTGGGGCTGCTGGGAGATTAAACAAGATGCCTCCCACCACACTCCCATGAAGTCTGGCTCTTATAGTCTCTCACTGTGACTCAGTCTACCCACCCAACCTCCCATGAGTAGGATACATGGCTCAGGACCCCCACACTAGAAGGCCTTTCCCTAGACACAAGCCCATTGATTAGCTTGGGTACTTCCATGCACAGTGAAGACCAACGTCCACGTGAGTCAGCAGCAGGAAGCAGAGAACGCTAGACAGCCTGCCAGGGGGTGGCTGGGGCCCTGAGGTTGTGCCCCAGCCTTATGGCACAAGGTTTCCCAGAGGAGCTGTGAGGGTATTCATAACCCCCACTATTTGCTTTCTTTTTTTCTTGCCCTTTTCTCTCTTTGGAGCCTCCTAAACCCTAGTCTTAAAAACTTCACTTATTTTATGGCCTATAGATTATAGTTTAGACACTTAGCTAGCAGTTAGAACTCAAACAGCGAGTGAACTTTGGTCAGATCCCCAAAAGACCTCTTCCTCTCCCTTAATTGGCCATAAAAACTACAGAAAGGGGGAAACAAACGAGTTTAGCTCAAGGCGACCAAACTGCCTGGTGCCCACATTCTGTGTGTCAATTAACCAGATGTGCAAGAGGGTCTTGTAACATTCCAAAGCAATGATCATGCTGCAGAAAGGTGGTATCCATGGTAACCCACTAACCTTGTGAACTCATACAGGGGTGCATAAGAGAAGAGAAGAAAGGAATAGGTGCTAGTCAGTCAGCAACCATCAGTTTCAATGGCCTAAATTGACTGACCACAACAGTTTGAAATAAACCTCACTTGTTTCTAAAATCTCGGTGTCCTGTGGGTAACTTTCTTGAGCCTGCCATCACAGAAGGACAGTGGTGCTGCCTTTCAGAAGCTGGGTCCAGCTCTTCAGGGAAGTATGGCCTTCCAGGCAGAGGGAGTCACAGCAAAGATGGGCAGTGGGGCTGAACACAGGCAGATCCCAAGACCACTCTTGTGATCACCAGCCCAAATGAGAGGTGAGGAGACGATCCCAGAGAGAACAAGTGACTTTCTCAAAATGGCACAGCATTGCAACAGCAAAACTTTGGAACTCTAGTTGCTAACTGGTAGCTCAGAGATGTAGGAATAGAGGATGTAAAGAGGCTCCTGAGCATCTGAGTGCCGTGAGAGAATATAGCCAGGAATCCTCTCGGCCCTGAACTCAACTTATATTTTAAGGGTGACCAGAAGTAATCCTAAAAGGAAGTTGCTGGGGAAAAAATATTACTATTTGGAACATTCTTATTTACTTTAGGCTCTTGTAGAGAAACATGCACTCCTTTTCCCGGAAGCTGAGGGGCAGTGAGGCACCATGATGGAGCATGGAGCCCATCTAGCCCAGCCAGAGGGACTTTATGGGATCAGCCAACTCCTAAGTCTGTGGCAGGGGGGGCTTCAGGCACAGTCTGAGCCCCTCCAAAGTCAGATTTCTCTCTAGTCCACTCTTCAGCTTGACCGTCTTATGTTGGGATATTCCCACGGGAGCTGAGCTTCCCTGAGCTCAGGGAACCATCCTGCTAGGTTCTGTGGAAGGAACACTAGCAAGACAACATCAGCTAGAGTCCCCAACACCTGGGTGTTGGCCTCTCTGAGCCTGAGCTTTGCAGTCTGATGTCACCTTCTTGCCCCTGTCCACCCCTTTATTTGAAGATTCAAGACATATTGTGACACAATGTTGGTTGGAACTCCAAGCCCCTCTCCCAAGGGTTTGGGCTGCCACCTCTGTAGATCTGTGGTTCCTGAATCTTTCTAAGCAGAGATGTGAGACACAGCAAGGGGACCAGCTGTGTATGTGGGGGTGCGTCAGGGTAAAGGGGTGGGGCCTGCTGCTCTGCTCCTTTCCTCCTTACCCCACCGTCCTGGAGCACAGACTTTGCAGAGGCCCTCACTCTGAGAGCACATGGCAGGCCATGGAGACAGAGCTCCTGGGTTTGGATCCCAGTACCACAGACATGTGGGAAAACCTCCCAACTCAGGACCTGCAACACCTCTCGAGGTTCACACACGTGCGAGCCCCAGATCTAGCCTGACTCCCATGGGCCTGTGACTCTGCTCCCCCGTCTCCTGCCCTCCACGGGGCCAGAGGTGAGACTGGTTCTGGTCACCCTGCTCTCATGGCATCACTTGGTATCACTTGGCAATATGTGGGGGACCTGCTATCTTGTTTACTCTGTTGCCTTTTGGAAAATGTGCCATCAACAAACCAAGTTGCACAGTCAAAGCCAAGGTCAAGAGCAGAGATGAATGCTCCCCAACAGGAAGGTGTGACAAGGGTAGGGTGAGGAATCGAGGCCCCCAAGTCAATCTTCCACCTTCCGACAAGGGACCCAAGGCAAGTGACTTGAGCTGGTGGGTCTCAGTGTCCTCCTCTGGAACATGGGGCTAGTAAGACCCACGCACCAGGGTGCCCAAGCACAAGGTCATGTCAAGCAGTGCCCCGTGCTTCCCTCCAGGCTCCCCTGAGGTAGA
Source organism: Dolichotis patagonum (assembly GCA_004027295.1). NCBI lineage: Eukaryota > Metazoa > Chordata > Mammalia > Rodentia > Caviidae > Dolichotis > Dolichotis patagonum. The sequence continues at coordinate 8,478 of PVJX010020537.1, read as the reverse complement.
TGCCGCCCAGAGAGCATCAGATCTGGCAGCTGCGGAGTGTATAGCTCCCACCCCCCACCATCGCAGTGACAGGGAACCCTGGGTGTGCGTGTGCGTGCATGTGTGGGAGCACAGATGTGGGGTGCGCTCCCTGAAAGGCAGATGCTACAAACCCAGCTTCGCGATGCCACAGTGAGGCTGAAGTTGCTTTCAGGGCCCAGCTCCCAGAGTCTGCCTGCCGCAGAAATCATCATGTTATAATTACAAGTTAATTAAAGCAGAAGAGATCAAAGCCACTTTAGACAGATTAATGATATGGCGAGTGCCAGAAATTTCACCGTTTTATGTATTAACCACATTGTCGTTTTTATTCCACTTTTCTCCCTTCTTTTGTGTCAGCCGAAAAGCCTTTCATATCTTTTCTCTGCCCCCCTCAATGCATGAGGAATTTGAAGTCCTAACAGCTGTGAGGAGCCGTCTGTGGAGAAGGGGCCCATTCAAAGGATATCAGAAAAATCAACGAGCCTTTTAGCTTCTGACTAGAATGAAGCTGCCACCACCTAACCCTCTCCTTAAAAAAAAGCCTGAAAAACATCAGTCGTTAAAATCAGGCCAGAGCAAAGGGAGGAATTGGAAGCTGGGCTCTCCAGCCTCCACCCTCCAGGGAGGTTCTGGGAGGAAAAGAATTTTGCATTTCAGGTTTGACACCTGGCTGAGCCTGACAACCAAGCCATCAAAGCATAGCCTGAGGGTGAATCAGATCCTGAGAATCCAAGCAGAAAAGCAAATAAATGGCCCCTGCATGCTTTCCAGGTGTCTCTGAAAGTCCACACAGCTACCAGGCAGTGGTAGCCTGCGGTAAGTGGTGAGCAGGTCGGAGGTCCTCTCTGCCTTCCTGGGGTTCATGACCCAGCCGGTAGCTGCTGTCAGTGGCTTCATACTTATTTTTCTCCAGCATGAAGGTCAATCATTGGAGAGGGAGGGAGATCTCAGGGACTCAGACTGATGGAGGCAACTTCATATTCAATATGAGGTCCCTGAGGTCACAGTCAATGGACCAGAGGGGATGGAGGACCACATGGGATGATTCTGTAGGCCAGAGCTGGAAGAAGTATCATCAGTTTTCCCGCCAGTGTTGTGAGTGCACGGATATTTCACACACTCAGCTGCCCTGGGGCACAGCAGCATGGGAGACTCCAATGAGCATGGTCCAGCCAGGCCCACCTGGGAGACAGCGTGACACGTTATGTTCCAATCCACCAAGTTGTAGGGGTGGTGTATTGCCAGGGCGCAGGTCACAGAAACAGGCACCAGACCCCACAGATGATCATCAGAGCATGTTGCTGTATTACTTAACTGGCCGAGAGACTGGCACGTGGAGGGGGGTGTGGCATCTAGGAGAGTTCTGAATGCAAATTCAGAAGACCTGTTCGTTTACTCTGCGGGCAATGTGAGACAAATCAGCACTACCTCTTCTACCTCAGGGCATGTAGCTTCCACCTAATTCATGTAGTTGTGAGACTGTGGTGATATCCTGCCTTCCTTAAACATCTCTGCCAGGCCCTGCTTGAGACCCTAGGGAGGCCAAGGTCAATAGTTCACTAATGAAAAAGTAACTTGAAAATGGTCATGTCCTATAGAAATGAGAGACATGCTGTTGGAGACTCCTGGGTCTTGATCCCGTCTCTGACCTTCTTTGGCTCTTTGACCATGGACCAGAGTCTTAGCTACTGTGAGCCTCCATCCCTTCCTGCATATGGTGAGAAAGGTGAGTGAACTCTGTGACCTCAGAAGTTCTTTCTAGCTCTCTGTGTTCAGTGATTCTGTCTCGAGTAATAGCAAGACGTTTGGACGGTGAATCTGGCTGCACTGTATAAGATAGATTGGAAGAGACATGTGACAGGCACATACCAAGAAGGAGATTATGAAATGGTGTCTTTTCATACATTTTAAGCTTCCCACTCACATCATCCCCCACCCTCCTCCATCACTAGGGAAATGGGGGCAGGAGGAGTTGGCACCCTTAGCTGGATTGGCCACCCTGACTCCTCCGGCAATCCAGCATCGCTACCAGGCCTGTTCCTACAAGCTGAATCTGATAGAGCTTTTCACACCTGGAAAATGTTTGTGATGGGAGGAGCCAGCCGGAGGATGCCAAGGAGTGTGAGACCACGTTCCAAGCACCATTTCCTTCCTCTTCGGGGAAAGCAGCTGGAGCATTTCAGCACCGCGGCCAGTTCCCTGTCCATTGGTTACTGGGGCTTCCTTGGTCAGTGGAGGAGCCCTTGCTGAGGGTGGGAAAGGAGAAGACCCCTTCTCAGGGAGCCCCAGCTCAAGAGAGAAACAGCCCCTGCTCTGGGGGCTGGTGTAAGGGAGAAGAGCAGAGTAAGTGTCTCCAGTCCGATGCTGTGGGGAACATACAGAAGTCACAGCTGGGAAGAGAGGAGCCCAAGCAGGGGTGCACAGGGTGGCACAGAAGTTAGAATGATTTCATGCAGCAAAAAGTCCTCACAGGCACTGTTGGAAGTTAATATTATTATGCTTGCCTGACAGTTCAAGGACTCAGATCAGAAGAGTGCAGAAACTTTCCCCAGCTCTTACAGCTTATTAGTACAAGAGTCAGGACTCGAACCGAGGCCCATCCAAATCTCAACTTCAGGCTCATTTTTCCTGTCTCACAAGCTCCCAAGAAGCCAGGTGCCACCCTAGAGTGTGACACACAGCAGGAACTCTGTGAATGCCTGTCAAATTATTGATGGACAAATAAAAGCAGGGGAGGGAACTAGGTGGGTGTGCAGACGGCTGGGAGGAGATGTATCTTCAGCTGTTTCCAGGCTCTGAACCTCAGAAGATCACAGCTCCCCTCTCCTCCGGGGTCATGGGGAGGGAGGGGTATGTGGAGAGGAGCAGCCGGAAGTGCGTCCCTGTCCCACATAGGTTCTTCCCAAACTGGGGGCCCAGAGAGGCCCCTCCCTGCCTCCAGCTCAGGCTGGGTGGGCAGAGACACAGCCTCTCCCTGCCCTGGCTCGGTTTGCTCAGCAGCAGCATAATGAAGCGATCGGTGACATCTCTGACAGGCCTGGACACGCCCTGACACATGATGGCAAAGCTGAGCTTGGAATCCTGTTCTGAATTTGTCTGACGTTATGAGAAAGGCACAAAAGAGCCTGAGAGAAAACAAAAAAAGAGTGAATGGGGGAGAGAGAACTTAATCCAAGACAGGCCCTGCCAACCACAGAGACCCAATTCCATGATGGGTAAAAGGAAGCTCCTGGGAGACCAGGTGCTGTGAGGAAGCCAGGAAATTCCTGACACCAGTCCACTGGGCTGTAGAGGAGTCATCTCACAAAGGCACTCATCAAACCCCCAAGTGTCAGAGCTGGAAGGGCCAGGAGAGGAAATTTCCCAGATCAACCTCCACCTTGACAGCTAGAGATCCCAGGCCCAGGGAAGGATGGAGGAGACCACGGTTTTGCTTCAGCGAGAGGCTGGCCAGGCTTTGGGATCAGCCGTCCTCCTCCTGCCCCGGACCTGCCACCAAGCAGCAGCCTGCTCTGGAGCCTTGCCCTGACTTCACCCTTAGCTGAGACAAGTATCAGTTCCCTAAATCACAGTCACAAACCTGCTTCAGCTTCTTGTCCTGGAGGCCCGCAATGAAGACACAGGAAGGATTTTCTTATGAAAGGAATTCTGCGACACACAAGAGAAATCAGGCCCTAAGTGAAGGACTACCCAAGAGCCATGGGCTCTGGACACTTTGGACCCTGAAGCCCAAGAAACTCGATTCAAATCCCAACTCCACCACTCCCTAAGAGGATGACCTTGGGCAAGTGACACTCTGTGCCTCAATTTCCCCGTGTGTGAAAGGAGGATAATACCATTGACTATTTGCTAAGAAGTGAAGTAAAAAGATCTTTATCCTTACAAAGCATCTGAAACAGTGCCTGGTACAGAGTAAGTGCTCCATAAATGCCAGCTATGCGATCAGCATGGTGTGTGTGGCGTGGGCGGGGGGCGCAGGCCTGGGCTGTCTGCTGGGCACGCTTCTCTGGAGCTCTACAGATCTGAGCTCCAGGTTGAGATCAATCGTGCAAAGCTTCCTGTGTGGTCTGGAGTTTGTAACACCAACCTGCAAGCCTCAGGTTCTCCATCTGGAAAATGAAGCACACGTCTCCCTGGCCCCCACGGCTCTCAGAGGGCTGTAATTCCTGGCCCAGTGTGGGGGTCCCTGGCCTGCCCCGCCTTCCCTGCCCGAGCACGTAGTGTTTATGAATTTGACCGGTGCAGTCTTTTCTGCTCCCTTCTGGCTCATTCAGGGGATGTTTACACTCATCTTACATCAGAAGAGCCAGGCCAGGCCAGGCCAGGCCATCAGAGCACATCCAGCTGCCTGTGGCCCCTGGACTGGCCACTGCCTGACCATCACCTCCCCCGGGTCCCACTGTCCACCCTCTGGCACCAGCCTCCCCAGCCCCTGAACCCTGAGGTGGCAGCTGCCTGGCAGAGGAGCCAGGCGGAAGCCCCTCGTGATGCCCAGGCAGCCAAGAGCCAGCTGCTGTCTCCCTCCAAGCACAGTGCAGAGGACAGTGCCTGCTGCAAGGTGTGTGTGAGGGGCATAGCATCCTTCCTCCCCTCCCTCCCCCCTCAGCCTGGTGTGGGGTCAAGGGCCAAGGCTGTCAGCATGGGTCTGGGGGTGCCGCCGGCCCGCCTGGGTAAAGGGGCCTTGGGAAGCCACTGTGAGCTTCAGAACAAGTCCCCGTCCCTCCCCTCACTATGCAGCGCAGGTGTGGGCAGTTGAAAAGCCGCAGGCTGCGTGGACCCAGCCCGGGTGAGTCCACCATGGGCCTCGTCAGCTCTGTGGCTTTGAGCAAGACGGGGGAGGGGGGTGACTCAATGCCTTCATCCATAAAGTGAGGGTCCTAGTAAGACCCACGTCGGGGAGGAGAGTTGGGGACAGTCCCACAGAAAAGGAGAGTTAGGGCCTCCCGTGCACTCACACTACACCAGGCTTTAGCTTTCTTTGTTTCCCTTTGGAGCAGACACAGAGAGGCTAAGTGCTTTGCCCAGGGATGCACAGCCAGGCCGCGGCAGAGCCAGCCTACAACCCCGAGCCGTCGGGCTGCGGACTCCACTCCCGCCCAGGGCCCTTGGCGGAGGGATTCCAGGGCAGGCCCGGGGGACCTGACCAATGTTCACCCACCTCTCTCCCCGTGGGAGCCAGGGCAGGGACATTTCCAGGGGAGCCTGCCTCTGCCCCGTGTCTGCCCTGCTGGGGAAGAGAAGGGGCAGAGGACGCAAGGGTCCTCAAGCCAGTCTCCCGGAGCTGCCTGCTGGCCTCCCGCCACTCTGTCCCCACATCCTCTGAGTTCAAAGCGCCATCACTTCTTCCAGCTCCACACCCTGGAGGGAGAGGGGTCTGCCGGGAATATTCCCAAGACCTCGGTCCCCCTGAAACCACATCTCCAGCCAGGACCTCCCCTGGGCCTCTGCTGTGGACCCTCGGAGAGCCTGGCCCAGATGTAGTTCTGCCCAGGGGAGCAGGAGGTCTGGCCACCAGCAGGACAGTGTTCCTTTAACTCTGCCACATATCTGCGGAAGGGAGGGGACAGATGCCTCTGAGGGGCAATCGGGCTCTGCAGCAAGCAGGGGCCTCTACCTGGGTGACCAAACCCTACCTGGAGGGACAAGACTGCCCTGTCCAGGCCCCAGTCCTGTGCCTTGCATCTCTTCCCTCCCACTAGGTTCCTGCCACTTCCCGGGTCTCACACTTTCCACAGCTGTGCCCCAGGCCCTGCCTGCTGCTGCTCCCATACCTGGGCCACACCCTCTCCAGCCCATGGCAGTCTTTCTGTCCCCTGTCCCTGGACCCTGCCCTATCTCCATATTTCTGCGCAAAAGCTGGCTGCATCCCCCTGCCTGTTTCCAGCTCTGTCTTTCTAAGTCCACCCCTGCCCAATTTCCCCCAATCTCGCTGTGCCCTCTTTTCTTCTGCTTTCTCCTGCTCTCCCCCAGATTCCATGAAATCCTTCCCTTACTGCCATCTCCACCCAGCCAGTGATCGATTTGTTAAATCGGAAATCAGGTCAAGTCCCTTCCTGCTTAGAAGCTGGCACAGACTTCCCACCACTCACCAGGAGAACCAGACACCGCTGGACCTGCAGCCCGAGGAGCTGTCTGCAGCCTCTGCCTCCCTCCACCCACCCACCCTGTGGGCTCCTGGATGCCAAGGGTGCTCCTGGTGCCTGCACTGCCAGGAAAACTGCTGTGCTCGAGGTGGTGGTGGTGGTGGTGGTGCCCACCTCTTCCAGGAAGTCTTCCCTGACCAGCCCAGGTCCCAGCATTCGCTCTCCAGCCTGCTACCCCAGCCTGTCCTACTCACCACAGTAACTCGTGCACTATCTTCCCAAACTCATCCTCCAGTCCTTTCCAGATACTCTAAGCCTCACACACGAAGATGGGTCAAAAGTGGGGGGGTTAACAACCAGGCCAAAGCTAGAGACCTAGTGTGTGGCAGAACGGAGGTAACAGCTAAGGAGTATCCGCTGCCAGCCTGCAAGGTCCTCTGTCCAGACAAGACCCCAGGGGCCATACACCAAGGCAGGACAGGCTGGGCAGAGTCCCCTGGGAGGACACCCAGGCTCAGCCACTGCTCTGCCCTCGCTGTCCACACAAGGCTCTCAAGCCACATGGCCCACCCAGCTCTCAGAAGCCAAGAGGCCTTCAAGGGGTGACGGTGTCCTGTTCCCAGGGTGTGGCCTGAGCCAGCCAAGCGAGGACACAGGGAACTCGAGTCCTTGCTACATGCAGCCCTGCAAGGAGACAGGCTGGCTGGCCGGTGAGTCCACAGCTGTGACTTGGCTTCCTTCCCGCTTCTGTGGGAAGACAGACACATGTGGCCGGTGCATGCCCCGTCCTCACTCTGCACCGTCATCGGGTTTCCTTGGCCCCCAGGATCTTCCCCGAGGCCCGAAGTACAGAGTCAGCACCAGCTCTGAGTGGACAGAGGTGAGGCCCATGCAGGGACTGCTGAGGCAGTTACTTACCCATCTATCCGCCTCCCACCCGGCAGGCCGCCTGCCCACTTTCCCGTCTTCTATTTATCCATCTGCCAATCTCTCCGTCTGTCTTTCCACCCATCACCTGTCTCTCTGTGTGACAGGGCTGCCACGGCCTTCGCTCTCTTGCCTGCCTTCCAGCCCAAATCCAAACACTTCAACGGCCTCACCCTCCAGAGAGGCCTCCGTCTCCTTCCTCCTCGCAGCTGGGACAGCTCCATCCCTGTCCTGAAACTCCTGGCTGCCTCCAGGGTGACCAAAGGAGAGCTTCTGAGAACCAGATCATGATGTCACAAAATTATTATGCACCGGCAGCAATGGCGATGAGGTAAACATGCTCTGCAGACTGCACTCCTTTATTCACTCAACAAGCATTTCCTGAGGACCTACTGTGTGCCAGGAACCATGACTGAACACCGGATGTTAGGAGGTCAGACAAAGCTGCCCCATGCCCTGACAGAGCAAGTCTCCACCTGGGCCAAATGTATAAATGGCGTCACCATTGCTTTTGTATCCTCAAAGCAGTCTCTAGGATGCCTAGGATGGTGGCTCACCATCTGGGAAGCTGAGGCAGGAGGACTGTAAGTTCAAGCCCAGCCTGGACAACTTAACAACTTATCAAGACCCTGTTTCAAAATAAAAATAAATTAAAATGGGGTTGGGGATATGGTTCAGTGTGAAGGTCCTGGATTTGATTCCAAGTACCACAAGAAAATAAATTCCCTTCACAGATGAGGGCCCAGGTGACGTGTCCCAGGTCACGCAGTCAGTGAGGGGCATGGCAGGATCACACCCCAGCCAGACGCTTCCCAAACTGCTCTGTCTCCTTTCTGCATGGCTGCTGGCTGACTACACGAAGAAGTCCCTGCAGAGCCTGGGGGGGTGACAGGGCCACAGGTGGGCACAGACATGGGCCTGACTAGCAGCAGATCGAGACGGGAGTCCCTGGGGCCACGCACTACGTCAGCTGTTCGTCCTACCACTCACCCAGGTATAGGGATGGGCGCACAATGGCCACAAGCACAGCCCAGGCACCTCTGCTGAGCTGGTCCCTACTGAGCCTAGGGCCTGGCAGGATGGACTCAAGGTAAGGACAGGGGACACAAAGGTCACTCACTCTACCCCAACCCAGTCCTGGTGCGGGACAGCTTCCCAGTGAGTTCTCGAATCCAACCGCCTCGCCCCTGCCCCTCCCAGCTCTCTGAGCTCTTCTCCGCGCTTCTCTCTCCTCTTCCTTCTGCTCCAGCCACAGGGACCTCCTGGATCTTCCTGAAATACTTGAGCTCTCCCCTGCCCCAGGGCCTTCACATAGGCTGCTTCCCACCTCTCCCTGGCTGCTTGCCTCCACTGTCTCACTTCATTCAAGTCTTCGCTCAGAACTCCCCTTCTCGGTGCAAACCTTTCGCCCTGCGAGCCTTGCCCTCTTGCCCTCCATTCCTGCTCC